>JAOTQR010115967.1:0-24890 GCA_025774065.1 Solanum ossicruentum | reverse complement strand
ATATAAGTTGGTTCTCCCGAGCCTTATCGGCAACGGGTGCCAGTCCGCCCTAACCAGGCTTTGGGGCGTGACAGAAGGTTCGAAACCATTTAATACCATCACACTATAATTTGCGACCTCCCTCAACTCAACTCCTAACCTTGTTAATCGATGAACTTCCTTGGCCAACTCCTTATTTCCATCATTAATGTGAGATACACCCTATGGACATCATATAAAGTGTGTTTTCCATTATATTAGCCTTGCTCAAATGGTAATACATGCTCATATCACAATTCATAAGGATTTCCAACCACCTTTTTTGCATAAAATTGAGATCCTTTTATGTGAACATATATTGGAGTCTTTAATGATTGGTGAAGCTATTCACATGAACCAATAAATAGTGATGCCATATGTTCAACACAAATACCACGGCGTCTAAGTGTGGGCTAGTTACACTCATCTACCTTTATTTGCCTAGAAGCATAGGCAATGACCTTACTGCTTTGCATCAACAAACACTCTAAACCAACCCTTGAGGGATCTCAATAGATTACAAATCTATCTAAGCCTTCGAGTAGAGTCAATGTCGGAATGGATGTTAGCCTATTTTTCAAAGTTTGAAAAATCATCTCACATTTATCGGTCAAAAGAACTTCCCCCTTTTTTATATCAATTTTGTCAAAGGAGAAGCAATTGAAGAAAATCCCTCAACAAATCTCTAATAGTACCTCGCCAAGTCCAAGAATTACCTAATACCAAAAGGAGTCAAAGGCCTAGGCTAATTTCTTACTACTTCTATCTTTTTACAATCTACTTTAATCCCTTTATCCGACATTACATACCCGAGGAAGGCCACTTCTTTGAACAAAAATTCACATTTTTCAAATGTAGCAAACAACCTTTCATCCCTCAAGGTATGTAAAACCACTATTAAATGCCTCATATGCTTTTCTTAAATCTAGAAAATAAACCAAAAAATATAATCAATGAATACCACAACAAACATGTCAAGATAAGGTTTGAATACCCTATTCCTGAGATCTATAAATATTATAGTAATGGTTATACCAAAAGACATCACCATAAATTCAAAATTGCCATACCTCACCAGGAATGCAGTTTTAGGAATGTCAAATTCCTTTATTCTTAGTTGATGATAACCAAAACGATGATCAATGTTGGAGAAATGGCTAGCCCTTTGCAATTGATCAAACAAATCATCTATCCATAGAAGTGACTAGTTTTTTGGTGACATTATTAAGTTGTCGGTAGTCGATGCAGATTCTAAGTGAGCCATCCTTTTTCCTTAGAAACAAATCCAGGGCACCCCAAGGTGACTTGTGAGGCCTTATCAGGGCCTTCTCCAATAAAACTCTCAATTGATTCTTTAGTTCCTTCAACTCCTCCGGGGCCATGCGATAAGGAGGAATGGAGATAGGTTGAGTATCAAAGAGGAGGTCCCTACCAAAATCAATTTCTCTATTAGAAGGAACATTAGGGTGTTCATTGAGAAATACATGGGGAAACTTGTTGACCACGCGAGCCAACTTAGTGGAAGGAGTGTTGGAGTCAATACCCCTAAATATTATACAATGGGTAGATGCAACCCTTCATAATTGATTCCTTAGCCTTAAGACAAGAAATGAACTTGCCCTTAACTATCAAATGGTGGCCCTACCACTCAAGAATGGGTTTATTAGGAAATTGAAACCTAATCTTACAGGTTACATAATTATTTGAGGCATGATACACATGCAACTAATATATTTGAAGAATAGTGTCAAAATATACCATGTCAAGTTTAATAAAATTACAAGGCACGTTTTTATGCAAAATGGACACAGAACAATCCCTATAGACTCTCTGAGCAACAATGGACTCACCAATAGAGGTACGTACCAAAAAGGATTCACATAGTATTTTAGGACATATGTCAAACCTATTAGCAAGAAATAGGGTAATGGAAGACAAGGTGGCACCCAGATTAATTAAAGCATACATATCAAAATAATAAACCTTTAGCATACCGGTGGCAACATTGAGTGCCTCCTCCACCTCTTGTCTTCCTTAAAGAGGAAAGAACTCATTATGATGTAGTGCACCCCCTCGTTGACCCCCTTGAGTCCCTTGACCTCGATGAGTTCCATACCCTTGAGGATGGCTATCTTTTCCTTTGATTGAAACAGTTGGAAAATCAGAAAGTGTGTGGCCTAGCTTGCCATACCAATAATATGCACCCGTATCCCTGATGAATTTGCCACCATTGTTCCTCCCAAACTTATGGTATTCAGGGAAGTTGGTCCACCACTACCACCACCACCTTGAGATTTTGGGTTTGGCACCCTATCATTGATGAACCTTTCACTTGGCCAATTTGACAACCCTTGACCTTAAAATTTGTGGCCTTCTTGAAAGAGACCACTTCCACCCCCCCCCCCTTAGCATCTTGGATTCCATCTTAAAAATGCATACTTTTGGGCTCCCCTATTTTCCTCTTCTCGAGATTCTCACCCTCAATTTGTTTAGCATATTTCATGAGTTGAGATATTTCTGTTTATCTCACAAACATGGCAGTACAACATTTTTCATTGGTCAAATTAGACATGCCCAACATAAATTTGTTCATCCTTGCTCATGGATCAGCAACCAAGGTAGGAGCATACTTCGAATGTTTGTTGAGATTTAGGGCATACTCCCTCACACTCATGGATCCATGTTTGAGATTTATGAAATCCACCATTTGTGCTTCCCTTGGCTCAATAAAGAAGAAGTAGTCAAGGAAGATGTCTTTGAATTCATCGCAAGGAATGGGATCATCACCCATCCACTCCATTATCAATTGGGTGAACCATATTTGTGCCAGGCTCATGAGTTAGTAGGCTACTAGCTCCACTTTCTCCTCTGAGCTTACCCTTAATATAGCCAAGATTTTGTGCACCGTATTAATGAATTCTTGAAGTTTTCCTTTATCTGTGGGTCATGAAATTCTAGAGAGTTCATCCTAGTGAAGTCCCTCACCCTTCAACCTAATATAGGAGCATAGAGAGCTTGGGCTCCTTAGTTGGCACAGCTTGTGCGAATAAGGTGATAACATTTTGATACTCAACTTAAGTGACCCTTTCTTCTTTGAGAGCCTGTGAGACCAGAGGAACTTAGTCCTCATCAAGGATAAGAGCCCTTGGTGATGGCACTCTTGTTAGGGGAATTACCAGACAATGCAAAGAAAAGGTCGTAAGAAATAACAAATCTTAGGTCAATTTTTAAGACACAATATAGATTATGAAAGAACTTAGTCATTTTCAAAATGCCTCACAGCCTCCGATTCATAGTTGTAGAGCTCTTTACAACAATGAACATGACTCTATTCGATATGGTATATTGAACTTTCAGGGACCATTTACAACCCAAGCGCTTTGATACCAAGCTTATCACGATACAAACCTAGGGTCTAGGCATGACATAGCAAGTGGTGAATTTGAAGGTATCCCAAACAAGCCTCATAGCATACATAAAACATATCATTGGTATTATAATAAACAAGCGGAAACTAAGTGTTAGGGACTAAGGGGCAATCAACATAAACAAACATATGAATAGTCAAGTCTCCAATAATACCTCTAAACCATAAAGAGGATGAGAGGCTTAGACATGTCCCAAGCTCACTCTCAAACATATATAAAGTGAAATAATAGTTTTATAGTCAAAAATAACAATCTAGATTGAAAGGGGCTATTGACCTCGAAACAAAAGGACTCACCAATGAAACAAAGACTTTAATCTTATAACCAATCATGTGGTTGAGGAGGAGGAGGATGATTATTAGGCCCTACATGCATGAAGGAAAAATATGCATAGTACTATGGAATGTACTAAATATGTATATGTAATTCAACTACAGAATCATACATTATAATGGACAATATGCATAGCAAAATTGACGATCAAACTCAGTATGCAATGTACGGTAAATGAATTATTTAAAAACATACTTGGGAGAGGGGAATAAAAATTATATAACATCATATGCATACTATATAGGAATAGACCTTAACTGACTCTTAGACCATGCGAGTTACTACACGAAATCCCGATATTGCCTACATACTAAAGAAGGAGTAGTTACATACCAAGGTAGACTATAGCCCACTTTGTGAGTGTCATGAACATGGTCCAATACGTTGATTTACTAGTTAATACAATGATAACGCATAGTTATGAAGGAAAAGGCATTATATAAGAACCCGTGAGGATAGTCCCCCACCCTAGGCATCATTCAATGCTAAGATAGTCCCCCACCCTAGGCATCATTTGGTGCTAAGTCTAGTCCCATGGAATACATAAATACAATCATACATTTGTAATCTTATCATCATAAGCATATTATCATAGGAATAGTTCATTTACTTCTTAACCCCTTCAAGTGAGAAATATCCTTTCACAAAATGGTGTTTTACGCATGAGTCACAAAAGGACTTCATAAATTCTAACACAGCTTTCACAGAATTTTCCTTAGATTTCATTACATGCTTGCAAGACCTTATCATACATAAACATGATACATTAGAGAACTTAGCTTAAACTTAGTGAGCCCATGCAAGTGAACTTTAAAACATGCAAATTCAAGAGTATCATGCATTAACAAAATAAAATTCATTACTCAAAAGAATTCTCAAGACAGTCCAATAAATTAGTTAAAACCCTAGGTTGGGGTTATCATGAAATTCATCTTGTAGTCCATCATAAATCATAATCTATCATGACATTACATTTTACATGGCTCATATTCCTCAAAATAATTCATAATATCAACATTTATAAAGAGTTCATACAACTTTATGAAATATTCAAAGCTTAGAGATTTAGTGTAAGAGAGAAATACTTATGCTTTGTAGATGGAAGGACCTCACAAATCAGCCCACCTACCTTGATTAGATGACTAAGAGAGAAGGGTTGAAGTTGAGGAGGAAAGCTTATGAAACCCTAGCTTCTCTTCCTTGTTCTTGAGAAAGTATCTTACCTTAAAAAATATTTTAGGTGAGCGATTAATCATGCTAAAGATACACCTCTTCTTGAAGTAAAAACGATCATCAAATTAATAAACCTAGCAAAGGTTAGGGTTGAATCTCTCAGACAATACGGGACTTTACAACTTGGTTCACCAATAATCAATTCAAGAATTAAGTAACTCAATTCCCTAAAAGGGGGGATGTTGTAAGGATTGATAGGAAACTAATCTAAACTAACTAAAATTGGAAGACAAGCAATAATAAAGAGCAACTTGGATATTGCATTTCGCATGACTCACTAACTCAACATCCTCAGATATCACAATTCTCAACTAGAATATTTTATGCAGCACGGTAATGTAGGATGGTAATTTAGGTTCTTTCAACCCTTTGGTCAAAGGTGAAGGTCAAATTTCACTATGGGACTTCGCCCATCTCCATAGTGTGCTCAACTAACCATTACTCATAGTCCCAGTCAACCTCCCTTTGGTCGAGTTTGGTTGATTAGAAAAGAAAACATCATCGAAACCTATTAATCACTTACTTTTCCTATTCATTACCACCTACACCAGGAAGGTAACACTAGGCAAGTTCTTAATGTTGTCCACCACTAGAAAACATTCAAACTGGAGAGAATGATTAATATATGCAAATACTCATTATAAGAATTGCAAATAATCCGAGTTTTCTACGTTAGATTCTCATGGTTTCCACAAACCCAAGTAGTGGATTTAGCTATTCACATCTTGGGCAAATAAAGAAAAAATGAATAGAGAAGACATGGTTAATCACTTTCCAAGAAGATTGAAGAACAAAAAAATCTAATGTGTATTGAGAATCACAAGATTGAAAGATGAATTTAATCCACAAGGAATATCTTCTCCAAAATGTAGTCTCCTAAACTAAAACCCTAAGAATATTCTTATTTCTTGCTCTTTGCTCTATTCTCAGCTGCTCTCTGTGTACCAACTAAAAAACTTAAAAACACCTTAAATGACCTAGTATTTTCTATTGAGAGTATTTACAAACAAGTTCCTACAATAATTAGAAAAACTGATCGACGCGCTCTATGACTTGCAGTTACAACTCATAACTAGGTTCACGAGTCATAATCAGGCTTTTGTATTCAGCTCTTGGATTATGGACTTCACTGTTAAGAAACATCATGATAGTCGTAGTCTGATCTATGACTTGTATGGTCCACTCATAGTCCATAGCTGTAGCACTTGGTCCAAAACTGGGGAACACTGGAAATTGGTACGGAACCCTCCAATATGGCTCATAGACTGGTCTACAACTCGTAACTGGGTTTCATGTGGCTGAACTTCAGTTCTTGCTTCAATAATGGAAATCTCCATGAGGCCACCTTTATTACTCATAAGTTGAGATACTACTCATAGAGGGTCTCGTATGTCCTCAAAAATCAGTAAAACCTACAACTTTTCCGAAAATTATGCTAACATGCTTTTCCTATAAAAACAAACATAAAAACACATAAAAACCAGAAATGTCCCATTGACAACACACAAAATCTCAAGTTTTAGGCATCAGATGTGTTGTATTTTGATAGCACATCAATACCCTCAACTTAAAATTGTGGTTTGTCCTCAAGAGACGATTCAATCTAACTAGGTAACACAGCAACACACGGAACAGAACTAATGGCATATATCTTGCACAATTCAGGCTCAGGTACCTGCACCAACTTTCCAAAACAAGATCGGATAGCTCTATTGGCAAACCAAGATATAAAGATGCATCTAACGACACAACTGCGACAAGAAGGAGAATATCCTTAATCCACAATTTCTGAACAAGTCAAATGCTAACATTGCAAAGCAGATGCCCTCATAGAAAGAAGTCTCAAGTAACACACTCAATGATTATTTCAAGATTAACACTAGGACTGTGTAAATACAGCCACACTCAAAAAAAGATATTTATGCACATTGACTAATAACATAAGCTTTCCCCTATGCTCATGACTCGGATTTTCAACTAGTCGGACTAGGATTGCTCTACGACTCTCTAAGCTTGTAACGTAGGTTTATGAGGCTTTGGTATGACATTTTTGGAATCATAGTGACTAAAGACCATCCTTGAACCCTGATTTTCATCAATTAAACCTTACCAACTCAATCATTTCACCGTATTCTCCCTTTTTCTTCATATTCAAGCTTTTCTAGGTATTCCTTCTCAATTTCAGCTTTTGTCTCATATTCATACATCATTTTGCTTCTATTCTCAATCTAAGGCATATTTTTCTTTTTCTTTCTCCTGGTACAAGATCTTCTTCTTTTTCTTTTTATTCCTAACTCACAACCTTATTTTGGTGATTACACCTCTACACCAGCCACCCTCAACTTAGGCTTTTAGCCTATTTTGAAGTACATAATATCCATTCCCCAAACTAGGGCCACTTTTGGTAGCCACCCTCAACCTAAGAATTTTGTTTCAGTCAAGGTTCACAATGCTCAAGGATAGACTAGGTCCAATCTCAAGGTTCATCACTAGACAAGGCCAAGCCAATTAGGTGTTTAAGAAAGAACTGGTTTATGTAAGGCTCAAATATTTGGAACAAGGGATAAAACATCATTTGGTTGGTTATTTAAAGCTAAAGTGGTTAAGGAATAAAGGCATAGGATCAGCTCCTATTCCATTTAGTCTACCATCCAACTTAGAGTAACAGGGCAAGTTCTGAATTAGTACAAAATATTCATGAATCTGGCCAAATAATCTCACTCACATATGGCATTGCATACATTATCAACAACAAAATCACATATCATGATTTATATTTCAATTAACATCACACATCAAGACAAATATTGTCAAACACCCAAATACACAAAGTTGCAATTTTGACTTCTAATCAATTTTTTTGTGGGCACCAATTTTAAAATATTTCAAAATAATCATCAAAACATGTACGATGCCATAAGTTGAAGTATTATATGTTACAAATATTATCTAAATAATCTAGACATGCTGGTTCATGAAAAATTAAATATCCATGAGGAAAAAGAACACAGGCAAGAAAACCTTGGGACCAAAATTTGGGGTAGCTATGGACCAAAAGCTACTCGGACTTCACGCCAGTCCATAACTAGCCACACCCCATCGAAAACTTTGTACCTTTTCCTCAATGTATAATATCAAAATTCAAAGTAAATACAAGGGGTCAAAAACAAACATATCTTGGTGCTAAACACCAGTCTCCGGCTACATTTGATCATCTCCCTCCAGCATGGTAGTCTGTGCAGTAGTCACACTGGATGAGCCAATACCCGTCGCTCTATCATGCTCCGAGGCTACTCTTAGCTCATCTTCCAGCCTTGACATCCTCAAGACTTGCCCTAGCTCATCATCTGCCTCCTCATCATTAACCTCAGAGATCTTTGATCGCATATGTCTATCCTCTGTCTCATCACCCTCCATAAGGGTCTCTTCACGCGGGAAGGATGTAGGGGATCCTCCATGGGAAATAGATCAAATAGTGGCTTCGAAAGTGTAAAATTTAGAACTGTGACTGGTATCTCTAATGAAGAAGTCCCAATAGCCCTAAGTTTTGCAATCTCATCATGTAGGGCTAACAGAGCTTTGACTAAGTTTTGTACTCATTCCTCAAAGGCATCAATGCAGGCATACCTCATAGAAATACGCTCCTGAACTATAGAATTAGTGAATGATTGCATCGCTCCTCTAAGTCCACAATAGTCTACCGGACCCATGGCCTGAGCTACTGAATAAGCTGAGACAGTTGTGCTTTAATCTGTGATAACCGCTATGCCATGGCCTGAATAGAAACTGCGGGCATATGAACCATGCCCAGTACGGAAGTCTGTGATCTAGAAGCCTTTGGTGCAGGTGCAACTATAGTGGGACCCCCCTCAATATCGACTGCCTCAGGTTGCTAAGGTCTCTCATTAGTAGTAGTAGCTCGAGTAGTGGTAGGAGTAGTCATCGAAGCCTCCTGTGGTAGCTCTAGAGCAAACATCTTAGGCATAAGATGAGGTTGGGTCTCGAAGTGCCACAAGGTTCTTATCAACCTTTATCAAGCTGGGATCTAAAGTGTGTAGGGCTAATACTATCTGGTTAACATAAAACAATATATGAGCCGTTGACCCTACATAGATTCTGTAGATCAAGACCAAAAATGGAATGTGCATGTCCCTTTTGAGTGTTGATTAATGAATTTTGTCGGCTATGAGTTGGACCCAATCAATCTCGTAGCCAGCCAAGATGCTAGCAACCAGTACTGCTCGCTCCAATATGAGTACGTTATCTGCTAATATAGGCCAGATGCGAGATCTACCGATCGCCCACCAAAACTTTGCGGGAAAAGAAAGGAAAGCCTTAACAATAGGCTCCGTATGTGTGGCGATCCAAGCAGGCTCTGGATATGACTGGCCACCTATTTCAGTAGCTCCGTCATCTATTTTTCATCCTTTGAAATCAATGTTGTTTGGTCTTGCCATATTCTATCATCAAACTAAGCCGTCGACCTCGGAGCTCAATACTCATAACCAAAAAGTAGACGTGGATTATATCCTACAAAATATCGACCCACTGCCCTCTCACTAGTACCTCTTACAATCTTAGTTGTGTGAGAGGTCTCTTCCCCTTGGGAAGATCACGAAGAATAGTGGTTGCATAAGCTGCATAGAACTCCAGCACCATAAGCGAGGCAGATCGTCCAAGCTTATCCATTAGCCAATCGAGTCCATATCGGGTTATAGTGTCCTTTAGTCCTAGGATATGGCTCAATCCATTACCAATAACTCAGGGATCCAAATATCGAACATGCAGTCTTGCCTTGCCCCTTTAGTTGTAGACCCTCTGTGAATATAGCCTCCATTCCCACGACACACCACCGATGAGTAGGATCTGATGTTTGAGAAGCTTATGGCAATAGAGGACTGGGCATCTCCTATATCTTGGGGTCTATCCTCTAGACTAGACTCCGTTTCTGAAGGAGACATCTAGGGTGAACCATTATCACTCTCATCATTGCCTTCCTCATCAGACTTGGAAGGACTATCACCACAAGCTGAAGTTTTCCCAACTCTGGTAGCAACTCTTGTTTGTGGTACAAGTACTGCTGGATTAGGTTGGGTGTTATAATACTCCATTTACCCACTCTACTAGGTCTGCTCATTAGCCGAATGCTCCTCGTTTGTAGTCTCATCAAAGGGTTTCTTTCTGAATGCCTCGATCTTTGATCGTTCTCCTTTTAGGGCCATAGCACCTGAAGAATAAACATAAACAAAACACCGTAAGCCCCAAAAATCAACAAAAGAAAACAAGAATAATGCATTGGATTAGTTCATATTTTGTGCCACGAGGACCAATTACGACTCGTAGCTGGAACTACGAGTCATAAAGTGGTTTTGTAAACTAGATGTGCAAAACAAAATAGAACACTGGAACATCGTAAGAGACCCAGTTACGACTCATAACTTGAGTTACTAGTCATAAACAGGTTTCGTATAAAGTTCAAGGGAGCAAAACTAGGATAGGCATAGAGGGATCTACAACTTATAGATAGTCTCGTGTGATGAATTTTTCAAAATATCACATCACTATAACTTCTCATGAGAGACAATTAAGACTTGTAATCTCACCTACAAGTCTTAAAAGACTCTCGTGACTGAGATTTCCAAGTACCTAATGTGCCTCAATTCATCATACGTACCCTACAAACAATTTAAACATTATTCTACTAGCATCGAAGCAAGTTCATCAACATCTATGCTAAGCACAAATTAACCCCTGCCCTAAACATGATTCCAAAACAAATTTACCCCATGGAATAGGGTTTAGCATTCAACACCCAATCATCTCAAGCTTCCCCCAAATTCATTCCAAACACTACCTATAGCATCATCCACCAAGTAAGACATAACACTCGCTTAATCACAATCAAATTCACTTGGGGTAAAGATTAATAGGCAACACAAACATTAAGCATCCTATAATTTTGACTAAATCAATATTACCTAAACACAATCATACCCTAGTGCAATTGATACTCAATCAACATTCATGAACAAATTGCAAACATTCACTCAAACAAAGGACATGATATCATGGGCATTCAATTAGCAATCACAATGTCATAACACCAAATTCGAGGCATAAGAATTAAGTACATCAAAAACACTCTCAACCTCACATACCCCATTCATTCAAATCAAGAATTTGAGGCATCATCAAAGCACACAATATAGATTAACGGGAATTTTAAGCTTATAATTTAACCAAGAGACTTATCAGAGATGATGAAGGTTGTGAAGATGAAAAGGAATGTGAATAGGTGAAAACCTAGGTTTGCCAGAATTTCTTGCCTGAAATATGATGAAGTGCTCGGAGAAATGATCAGATATAATAGGGAACAAGGTTTGGGAAATTTATCAGTAATTAGGATTTAAAATGGGATCAAAATAATTTTGAGCCCTTTAGGTTTAAGCTTTAAACTAACCGATTCGGGTCTATAAAATGCCAACTAAGAGTCATAGCTTGGTCTATGACTCGTAAGTGCTGATCCCGTAGACGACTTAAGCACTTAGAAATATTCAAAAACATACCTAGGTTTTATGAACCCCATTCACGACTCATAATGTGGACTAAGAGTCATAAAGTTAGCTCGTAGATGGAGTGCACTTTTAACCTTCTCACTATAACATATTATGCGATAGGGTTATATGACTTGTAAACCTGGTCGTTAAGACTGCATCAGATGCAATTCTCAGCAAAACTTGCAATCTTTGTCTTGAACATGTATGCACCTCACAAAATGCACTTGCACCTTGAATGCAACAAACCCAATCATCAAAAATATCAATCAAAACACAACCAAACAATCAACGCAAAAATTTCAAAAACTGAAAATAAACTCAAAAATATGCTAGAACATCAAAATGCTTGTGTTGTCTCTCAAGTAGCGCCTAATTTATTATTGTTGTATGACTTAGTCATCTCGAGTACTCAAAATTCCACAACTTCCCAAACTTCACTTTTTAGTTCATCTGGATGCTTTATAGATTTACGGATATCAAAAATCAGTTCTTCATCATTCTCCCAAAATCTGAGTTGATCAGAATCCATATCCACCAAGGCTCTCCCTGTGGCCTAAAATTATCTTCTAAGGATAATAGGGACCTCAAAATCGACTTCACAATCTAGAATCACAAAATCCACTGAGAATATGAATTTATCAACTTTTACCAACACACCAAAAAGTATTCCCTCTGATTTCTTGATAGTTATCCACTATTAACAACCTCATTCTCATAGGAGTTGGAGAACCCAAACCAAGCTTTTTGAATATTTAAAGAGGCATTAAGTTTATACTGGCACCAAAATCGTACAAGGCTATTATAAACTATACATCACCAATGGTACAAGGGATGGTGAATGCACTTAATCTTCCCTTTTCTTAACAAAGGATTTAATGGTAATGGCACTACAATATTGGAGCTCTTGCAAAAGCCCTTGGCTTACCATGCGCTTCTTAGTCACCAAATCCTTCATATATTTAGCATGACTAGGCATTTTCTCCAATGCTTCGATAAGGGGAATATTGATGGACAATTGCTTTAACATAGAGTGGAAATGTTTGAATTTACCATGCTCCTCCTTTTGTTTGAGTCTTTTGGGGAAAGGGGTGAGGAGGCTTTGGGATGGTCTTACACTTCTCTGGCTCCTTAACCACTTCACTGCTTGCCCCATCTTTGTTGTCTTCTTCTCCTTCATTCACAATCTTCTCTGCAACTGTTTCTTCATGCACATCACCCTTATCTACCAACATTGGAGGATCAATAGTACTCTTACTTCCCCTAGTCATGACTACCATAAAATGTCCCTCATTCTTTAAATTTTGAGCCATATTGCTTGGCATTGTCCTGTTTGGCGTTAATTCAATTGAGTAGATACTTGGCCGAATTTTTTCTCAAGTTGCTTAATGGATACCTATTATAGAATGAATATAGACTTAATTCCTAGTGATATACTTAGCCTTATTTAGGTAGTAGATTTATAGGAATCATCTTTTATTTCTTTCCTAAGTTAGTTTATTTCTTTCCTAAGTTAGCACATATCTATTGTATTTATACATTACTTTTCTATTGGAAAGAAACAACTTTTTCTTCCATCTGATTACATGGTATCAGAGTCTACAGACTCGATTCATATCCAGAAATAGGGAATTAGGAACTCTTCCCTCGTCATTTGAACTCATAATTTAGGCCACATCTACGAAGTGACTATTTTGTCTCACCACTACCATAGGAGGAAGTAGAACAATATTTTCAGTCAGGAGAACCTTCACCAGCTTTACGGTAGGCAACTATTATGTCAAACGTGCTGCCCTATCTCTCACGCTTTGGCACGTGACTCAGCAGAATTGATCGTGTGTTTCACTTTTTCGTTGCCTTATCAGTTTCACTTCTGTAAATTCAATTTGGTATTCATCTTTTATACTTCTGTGGCTGCTTATTGTTGTTGGATTAGTGGGCTGCTTGTGGTGGTCATCCCTGGTTTTTTTGTTCTTTGTTAGTTTACTGATTCATATCTATGACTCTAGGCTACACTAGTTGTTCGAAAATTTCCAATTTTATTCTATTCCAAGTTGTGATATTGAAAGTTTTCTAAACATAGACTTAGCCCCTCTGTAATTGGGCTACCTGTGGAGAAATTTGCTCAAAAAAATCACTAATGGGACCCACTTCTGTGAATTCATTTTTCAAGTCAAATAAGACATATCTTTTTTATTCAAATAAATGGGTGATTGATTCAAGTGTCATAAATCATATAAAAGGTAACTATAATATTTCTTCTAGCTTTCAACCACTTAATGCACCATCTCCAGTTATTGTAGTTGACGGTTCAACTTGCACTATTGTTGGATCTGGGACTATTATAGCAACCTCCTTGGTTACCTTGTCATCAGTGTTAAGTTTCCCAAGTTGACCTTTAATTTTATTTCTGTCAGTAGTGTTACTAGAGATCTGAATTGTTATATATCGTTCTTTCCAGATTATTGTTTATTTCATGATCTTACAACAAATCAAGTTATTGGTAAAGGATATGTACCAGATGATCTCTACATACTTGATGATTGTGAGCCTTAGTTTTGTTTCCTACTCTAGTGTTGTGTCCCCATTTGAAGTACATTGTCGATTGGGACATCCTTCTCTACCCTTGTCGAAGAAGCTTTGTCCTTAGTTTCATAATAATGTTTCGTTGCAATGTGAGTCATGTCGATTTACAAAATATCATCGCACCTCAATATGTCCAAGGATTGATAAGTGAGTTGAGTTAGCTTTTGAATTAGTTCATTCTGATGTTTGGGGACCATGTCTTGTCGTCTCCAAAACTAGCATAAGTATTATGTCACTTTTGTTGATTTCTCTCGAATGACTTTGATATATTTTATGAAGAGCCGCTCAGAAGTGTTTACACATTTTTGTTCCTTTTATGTTGAAGTTAAAACTCAATTAAATGCTTAAGTACATACTTTAAGGAGTGATAATGCTAAAGAATGTATGTCAGAATCATTTCAGTCATACATGAGACAAAATGGTACTCTCCACAAATCCTCTTGTGTTGATACACCCTTTCAAAATGGAGTTGCTGAGAGGAAGAATAGGCACCTACTTGAGATTGCTCGGGCACTTCTCTTTTAAATTAAGGTTACTAATAATTTTTGGGCCGATGCAGTCTCTACGGCCTATTTTCTGATAAATCGCATGCCATCTACTATGCTTGTTGGTAATATGCCTTACAAAGTTCTCTTTCAAAATAAGTTACTATTTTCGATGGAACCTAAGATATTTGGAAGCACATGTTATGTTTGAGATATTAGGCCATTTGTTTCTAAGTTGGATACAAGGCAATAAAGTGTGTTTTTCTAGGCTATTCTCGCCTTCAGAAAGGACATCGATATTATTCTGTAGAACTTGGCAGATATCTTGTGTCAACTGATCTGGTACTTTCAGAGACTACACCATATTTCTATGCACCTCCCATTTCTATAAGTCAGGGGGAGGAAGATGAGTGGTTGGTCTATCAGGTTGCTCGTTCCGCGACAAAACAATATGATGATATGGCTCTCCCATCTTCTAGTTTTTCTATTGAGTAGGAATCAACTATTATGCCTTCAACAACTTCAGATAATTGGTCATTACCTTAGTTAGATATCAAGAATGCTTTCCTTCATGGTGATCTTCAAGAGGAAATATATATGGAGCAACCACTTAGATTTGTTGCTCAGGGGGAGCATGGAAAAGTCTATCTTTTGAAGAAGTCCTTGTATGGATTTAAGCAAAGTCCCTTGGATTGGTTTGGCAAATTTAGTGAGGTAGTTCAAGAGTTTGTCTTGAAAATGAGCAAATGTGATCACTCAGTTTTCTATCGACAATCAACAGCTAGCACCATCCTTCTTATTATGTATGTTGATGACATTGTCATTACAGGAAGTGATTTTACTAGGATCTCTTCCGCTAAGTCTTTCCTACATACTAGGTTTCATATGAAAGACTTAGTCCAATTAAGATACTTTTTGGGAGAAGAAGTAAATAAAAGCAAGAAGGGGATTTTTCTATGTGAGAGAAAGTATATTCTTAACCTATTTGCAGACATCAAAAAGTTGGCAGTAAAACCTTACAGTACTCCAATGGTTCCCAATGTGCACCTTATGAAAGTTGATAGTGATCTTTTTGATGACCCAGAGAAATACAGAAGACCAGTTGGAAAATTAAACTACCTTACTGTGACTCATCTGTTTATATTGCTTTCGCGGTAAGTGTGGTTAGCCAGTTTATGTCTGCACCTACGATTAATCATTAGGAAGCTTTGACATAGATTCAGTGGTACTTGAAAGGTGCCCCCGGACTTGGCATATTGTATAACAATCATGGTCATACCCATGTTGAGTGTTTTGCAGATGTAGACAATGCTAGATCCAAAATTTATAGGAGATCGACTACAAGCTATTGTGTCTTCATTGGAGGGAACCTAGTTTCATGGAGGAGTAAGAAGCAAAGTGTTGTATCTCGATCCAGTGCAGAAGTTGAATACAAGTGTTGTATCTTGATCCAGTGCAGAAGTTGAATACAGAGCTATGTCATAGTCTACATGTGAGATCATGTGGATACATCATCTTTCAACAGAAATTGGCCTAATGCATCATACACCAGCAAAACTTTGGTGTGATAATCAAGTTGCTCTTCCTAACGCCTCAAATCTAGTATATCGTGAAAGAACTAAACATACTGAGGTTGACTAATATTATATTCGTGATAAAATTTAGGAGAATGTGATTTCCACTGGCTATGTGAAGACTGGAAAGCAATTAGCTAATTTGCTCATGAAGGCATTGCATGGAACTCAAGTTGATTCATTTTGTAACATGTTGGGCATGATCAATATCTATGCTCCAACTTGAGGGGAAGTGTCATAGTATGAATATAGACTTAATTCCTGCTAATGTACATAGTCTTACTTAGGTAGTAGATTTGTAGGAATCATCTTTTATTTCTTTCCAAAGTTAGTTTCTTTCTTTCCTAAGTTAGCACATAATATATTGTATTTATACATTGCTTTTCTATTGGAATGAAACAACTTCTTCTTCAATCTGATTACACTACCAAATGAGACTCTATGTTTTGATTTATACTTGAAATATCAGACTTCATTCCTCGTAGAGTCTTATCTTAGGTCTCTGCTTTATTCATTAATCGGTCAAACATCTCTTCAATCCTTGAATTACTTGCCCCAGCATCATGATTATGGGGTGGTACATATGGACCATTTCAAAAACCATCTTTTGTACCCCATTCGGCTTTTGGAACCTTATTCCTTTCAAACTAACCATCGCAGTTATCTCTATGAGCACCTTCTCGATTATAGTTCTGACCTTGGTTTGCGGAACCTTAACGTTAATAGTCTGAATTGGACCCTTGGGCATTGTTTCGAAAACCCACTGCTTGATCACTCACAAAACAAGCATCCTTATCATAATAATGCTCTCATACATGGACACTCTAGGAGGTTGGTGAACTACCGAATGCACTCTTTCATGATTTTGCTTAACCACCAAATCCATACTTGTGTGGAGTTAAGCAAGTTGTTGCATGATCTCCTTGTTAATTTTAGACTGCTCTGAACCAACATTCACAGCACATGAGATCCTTGTAGAAGCTCTCTCTCTCTTTGCCCCAATGCATGATTTGTTTTGACCACTTGCTCCATTCTCTTGGTGATCCTTGTGAACTGTTGATCCAAGAACATGCCCCCTATTATAGTATCAGCACAAGCTTGACTATTTTTATCAAGGGCATGGTAGAAGATCTCTACCAAGGCATCTTCAACAATTTTGTGGTATGTGACACTTCTCAAACATTTTGTAAATCTCCCCCACATTATTCTTATTGAATCACCACGTAATTACTCAAAATTGTTGATTTGATCTTTTAATTTGAGCTTCTTTGACCTCGGGAAGTACCTTTCCAAAAAGACCTTCTCTAAATCCACCCAACTGGAGATTGAGCTTTGTGGGTGTTTTTATAGCCACATTGCTGCATTACAAGTAAGAGATAGAGGAACAAACAAAACCCAATAACATCAATGGAAAGATTTTGCATCCTCATCATGCTCTTGCAAACAAAAGCTACATTATGCAAATGGCTATGAGGATCCTTGGAAGGTAGACCCACAAACAAACCACGATTTTGAAGTATTTGAAGCAGTCCATTTGAAACTGTGAACTTAGTGTTGGCCGATAATGGTGGAAACACTATAGCTCCCATTACGTCCATGGCCATAGGATTTAATCTATATTGATTCCATCCATAAGCATTCTCATTAAAGTCCCTAGGTTGTGGCATATTCTCCAATAGTGGTAGATTGTCATCTCTATCATCACCATCATCATGTTGATTATAGCTTCATTAACCATGATATTAGTATTTGGTTAAGTCATTCTCCTTTAACCCATTGGATCTCTAAATCAGTTGGAGCAACGGGAATGCCTTGACTCCTTATATTAGGCATATAACACCTAGTATACCCTGTAAAGAAACTAAACCAATAAAAAAAATGCAAGAGAACTAAGAAATTAACAATTGAATTATACTACTAGTGAATCCAAATCAAAGTCTCGCCTTATTACTCGGCAACGACGCCATTTTTCTTTGATCACGCTCAAGATACTCCTCTTTTTGAAGTAAAAGTGATAGTCAAAGTAATAAACCTAACCATGGTTACAGTCGAATCCCATAGGGAATACGGGAGTTTACAACTTGGTTCACTAATAATCAATTCAAGAATTAGCTAACTCAATTCCTTAAAAGGGTGGAGCTTTGCAATGATTGATAGAAAATTAATCTAAACAAACTAAAATCGGAAGACAAACAATAATGGAGAGCAAATTGGGTATTGTGATCCCCATGATTCACTAAATCAACCCCTGGATATCACAATTTTCAACAAGAATATTGCATGCAAGATGGTAATTTAGGTACTTCAAGCCCTTTGGTCAAAGGTGAAGGTCGAATTTCACTATGGGACTTGGCTCATCTCCATAGTGTGCTCAACTAACCATTACCCGTAGTCCCAGTCAACCTCCCTTTGGTCGAGTTCAGCTGATTAGACGAGAACACATCATTGAATCCTCCTAATCACTCCCTTTTCCTATTCATTAGCACCTGGATCAAGAAGGTAACACTAGGAAAGTTCTAATGTTGCCCACCACTAGAAAACATTCAAAATGAAGAGAAATGATTAATACATGTAAATAACCATTCTAGTAATTGGAAATAATTTGGGTTTTCTAAGTTAGATTCTCATGGTTCCCACAACCCCAAGTTGTTGGTTTAGCTACTCATATCTTGGGCAAATAAAGAAACAAAGAATAGAGAAGACATGCTCAATCACTTACCCAAGAAGATTGAAGAACAAGAAAACCCAATGTTTATTGAGAATCATAAGATTGAAAGATGAATTTAATCCACAAGTTGATTTCTTCTCAAAAATGTAGTCTTCAAAACTAAAACCCTAAGAATATTCTAATTTCTAGGTTTCTACTCTATTCTCAACTGCTCTCTCTGTGTACCAACTAAAAAACTTAAAAACACCTTAAATGATCTACGATTTTCTATTTATAGTATTTACAAATAAGTCCCTAAAATAATTTTTAAAAAGAACTAGTTGACGCGCTCTACGACTTGCAGTTACGACTCATAACTAGGTTCCTGAGTCGTAATTGATGTTTCGTATTTAGCTCCTGGGTCTTAGACTTCATTGGTATGAAACATCTTCATGAGCCATGGTCTGATCTACGACTCGTATTGTCCTCTCGTAGTCCATAGTTGCAATACTTGGTCCAAAACTAGGAACACTGGAAAATGGTACAAAACCTTCCAATATGGCTAGTAGACTGGTCTACAACTCATAACTGGGTTTCGTGTAACTGAACTTCAGTTTTTGCTTCAACACTAAAAATCTCCATGAGGCCACCTCTATGACTCGTAAATTGAGATACGACTCGTAGAGGGTCTCATATATCCTCAAAAATCAGCAAAGCCTACAACTTTTCCCAAAATTATGTCAACCTGTTTTTGGTGTAAAAGCAAACACAAAGCATATAAAAACCATAAATGTCGCATTAAGAACACACAAAATCTCAAGTTTTAGGCACCAAATGTGTTGTATTTTGACAGCACATCAATGATTGAGAGTATTAGGGAGGAAAGGGGTCTGATATAGGTAGTATAGAGCCCAAAATGACATGTTTTAGATATAGGGGATGAGAAAAGGTCCAAAATATCCTTCATTAAAACTATCCAGACCCAAATATGAGACTTATATACAAGATGTAGAATGGAATATGGGTCATAAAAATGGGGTTTCATCCTGTTGCCTTTTGGACCCTTCGAAAAATGTCTCTAAAATTCAATTTACGAGTTTCATCTTTGACTCACAAATTGGTTTACGAACCATAAAAGTGGCTCATAATACTTTCCAGCACTTAGAAAAACCTTCAGCTTGAGGGGTCCATCTACGATCCCGTGTACAAACTGTAAACAGAAGTACGACTCATCCTTCTGTTCATACTTCACACTTCAAACATCCAAAACTTGAACAATCGAAGCCAATCAACTACGAACCCAGTCTATGGTTCCATTTACGAACCATATTTCCTACTTGTAAGCCCCACTCACAACTTGACAACTCCTCACTTAAGTGTCCCTAAACTATGAGCATTATTTATGACTTGTTAATTGAAATGGTTGTCGTAGATAGGGCTCATACTTTTCCCTGTAGATTTCCTGTTTCCTCCTTTTCCTACATTTTCATACTTTCTTACTGGCCAAGCATATAAATTTACATAAGCACAAGATCTTAAGTTACCCTTTCCTTATGTTGATCATAAGCATACTTGAGTTCTAGAGTTCTTATTCATAAATCATAGCTTAAAAATAGGAATTCAGGAAAAACATGAGTTCATGGACAATTGAATCGAAAATCATGAAAATTAATGAAATTCATGTAGGATTAGTGCAGCTGAAACCAAATTGAATTAGAACTATGAGAAGCCACATCAATTTCTCAATCCCTAATTAACATGTAATTTAAATCCCTGGTAAATCAAGTGAAATCATGCAATTCATGTATATCATCAAAATTCATACATAATTGAGTAAAATAATCATAATTCAAGCAATCAAAGTAAAATTGTGAAAATTCATAAAATTTCTTCTTGAAAACTTGAGAAATGTAGAGTTTGAGTTGGGCTTCATAGATGAAAAAGGTTCATGGATGAAGACGCACATACTTAGGTGAAGAAACCTTAGATTTTTTTGAAGAATGTGACATTAATTTCCTTAGGGATCTTGAGACCTTATGCTTTAATGTTGAATCTTCTTGAGAGAAAACCCTTAGAATTTTGAGAGAAATTTGGAAGAGAATGAGTTAGAATTAGAATAAAAGTAGTTTTATTAGCGTTGAGGTAGTTAGGGCAGTTATTGGGGTCAAAATGACGTAGTTTAGAGGTCAAATGGTAAGAAATGACCAAAAAGTCCTTCATTAAAACTGCTAGATCCCAATTCATGAACTTGATCTACAAATCATACATTCAATTAGGACTCGTAAATCATGTGTTTTGTAAAGGTTACATTTTTTTCCTCTTAAGATATCTCTGAACCCCCAACTACGAAGCCCCAACTACGACTCATCGTTCATTTTATGAGCCATAAAGTACACCTTTGTAAATGTCCTCTTGACTTAGAAAGTTTTCATCATTAACCTCAATTATTGACTGTGTGTATGATCTATAAAAGGAACTACAATCCATACATTGGCCTCATACTTCCCTTCAATACTTAGCCAAATTTCAATTTTCAGAACCCTATCTATGATCCCCATTTACAAGCCATAATTCCAAACACGACTTGTACTATATCCTCGTGAACTTGACTTCTACCTTTAAAAATTTTCAAGTCTGCTATCTAGACCATGAGACCTACCCAAAATCTATGGATCAAACTAGGAACCATAGATGGGCTCGCACTCACTTATTACCAAAATCAGATTTTTCTGTAACACTTTTTGTTTCTAACTTTCCGACTTATGGGGTATTATAGGTCTGGTGGTGACATTAGGTTACCTGTTCCTCTCCCGAACATCACAAGAGTATTCCCTCAAATGATCTTCTATGTAATGTGTTGTTATAGTAAATAAAATAAAGAAAATGAGGTACATGATGACGAATACAAGTCATTCTCCTTTTATTTTTCAAAAGTATCCCATAACACAAGTAGTCGAAACTAGGTTGTCTCCAATTCTCTTTGTCTTCCTTTTAGAATTCTGATTTTACTTTTGAATTTTGAAGGCTCCTATTTGTAGTTGTAGAATAGATAAGTCATGATAAGAACAAGCTTCCTTTCTGTCAATCAAATTTAAGTTACATGGTATATTGAGCTTTAGAGAAATGATTTGTCATTTTGACAATGGCATGATCCTATTGATTTCTTTATTTGACTTGTCATATCACGTCATTTGATATGTGACACCAAAATGGACCTTATGAGATAATATTAGGCTCATAAAAATGGGCTCATCTTCTATAACTTAAAACAAAGAATTTGGACTATTAAATGAATTCATATTTATTGAACTTAAATAATTAATCTAATTATATTAATTCTCAATTTATTTGGACTAATATATCTTATGTTTAATGTAACCCAAATCATTATTTAAAATTTATATTTAAAAATTTCAAATGATTGCGATTATTACATTAAAATCAGGACGAAGAAAGTACATACTTTATTTGTCCAACAATATTTGTCCACTATTAACTGGCACAAGGGTTAAGTAGTAAATGATAGGGGTTATATTACTAAATTAGGAACTTAATATAAAATTATGAGAGAAGTATTAGAAATGCCTCCGAAATTGAAATAAATTATTGATTTCGTCATTAAACTATTGACACACTTAAAAACACCTTCCAACTTGACAAACTAGGCTTAATTATACCCCTCCCATTTGGCCTGTTGTGTATGCTCTGCACTTTAACTTTTCTGACTGATGTGGCATACACATGTATATTTCTTCAACAAAAAATAAAGTTAAAATAATTATTATTTCTTTCCCTTTCTTGATGAAACGACCCCAAAAAGTGCCCGAAAATGTGCCTCGGAAGAGGCGAAATCATAATTTTCATATATCGCAAAATCCATGTGTAATATTGGAAATATGACTTCGTATTTTTGTTTACTTTGAAAAATTGAGTGGGAAATGGGTCCAAACCCTATTTTGGAGCAAATGAATCACAATTTAAATTTTCCAAAAATGTACTTTTTAGAAAGGGTACGCGCTTGGGCGCGCCCCTCTTTATTTATGCACATTTTTGTTGTCTCAGTCCAAGGCTCTAGGTTCTTGGGCTAAGCCTCCCCATACATAAAAACACCTATACTTAGTCCTTTTTAAACCCCATACCATTCAAGAAATTTCCCAAAATCCTCTCAAAGTGTTAAATCTCTTTCCGGCTCTTAAGAATTTCACTCAAACTTCAAGTCTCCATTTTCAATCTTTATCAAGGAATTCTCCAAAGTCAAGGCATGTGGGTTTCAACGATTGGGACCTTTCACCTATGATGCCCAAGCTTTATTTTTACCTAAAATACATGTTTCTAAGTTGATTTTGCTTATGGGTCTTCTATTATGTATTTGACTATGAACTATGTTGGAGTTTTGTAAAGTGTGACTGTTTATATATGTTTTGAGCTATGAATCTTAGATCTATCTTGAGATTTGATGAACGATTTTGATGTATATTGCATGAGAGTGTTAGCAAGTGTTGGTGGGTGGTTTTACATTGAATTTACTTGCATGACTTTACTCTTACACTAGCATTACACACCCACCAAGTATTTGATAAAATGTCGAGTTAATGTATCTTGAGTTGTTGAAGGCCTAATGCTTGGCATATGAGTTAAGTGACTTTACGATGATGAAGGGATTATATTTATGTGTTGATTTCATAAGAAGTATCTATAGTATTGCAAGTTGACCACACCTTATTGAGGGGGTGCTTTGCCTCAACAACTTTGATGGAGGGTGTGATGTCCATTAACCATGTTGAGGAGTTGATACCTTGACCACTTTGATAGAGGATGTGATGTCCATTAACCATGTTGAGGGATTGACACCTTGACCACTCTGATAGAGGGTGTGATGCCCATTAACCATGTTGAGGGGTTGATACCTTGACCACTTTCTTGGAGGGTGTGATGTCCATCAACAATATTGAGGGGTTGATACGTTGACCACTATGATAGAGGGTGTGATGTCCATCAACCGATTGAGGGGTTGATACCTCAATCACCATGGATGGTAGAGTGTGATAATCCATCATAATATTGATCTATTCTTACATATGCAATATGTTTTATACAAGTATGTTTTACTACAAGCATTATTCACACATGTCATATTTATTATTATGTTATCTATTGCTTATGATATTGCATTTTTCCTATATTGCCTATCTCTTGCTACATTGCATCCTGCATATTTAGTACATTCAAATGTATTAACGCAAACTTTATGCCTACATGATGTTACCATGTAGGAATTAGAGCTCTACTTAATCATCAGCCTCGTCCTCATGGCTAGTACGACTTCTCTCAAAGCAAGTTGGTGAGCTCTCAACTTCGAGGACATACTTCTCATGATTTATGCTATGTATTAACTCTATTTATGTTGGAAACTTATGACTATGAGGGTGAGCCCTGTTGCTTGTCTTGGCCCCCCCCTAAGTTCTATGTAGGTGTTGTTGGACAAGTTATGTATTATGCTTGAGTTTTGACTCATCTATGTTATTTAAGTGTTAGGCTCTTCCCTTTTAGTCGTAATTTCCTTTGTTTATGTTTCCTTTTGTTGTTTTATCTTCCTTCCGAGACCAAGGATGTGTGTACGGTATGCTAAGAGGCTTGATTGGGGTTCCATCGGCTTCCCCATTTGTCGAGTCACGTCTAGGCTCTAGTTTGGATCGTGATACTTTAATCAAGACAAGTTTGGTTGGTAACAATACACATGGACTTTTTAAAGTAAAAATAATATAGGTGGACCTTTTGTTTACTAATTTGGCATACTTACGGAGGAAAATATTTTTCATGAAAAATATTTTTCTAACTCATTTCTCATGTTTCTTTGGTAAGTGGTGAATATTTTTTATTGTTTGGTTAATAAATGAAAATATTTTTTAGAAAAAAAACATCTATTTTTAGCTGAAGAGTACAATACATCTTTTAGAAAAAATAATTTCTTACATGAAAATATTTTCATAATTTAAAATATTTTTTAAAAATAAATATTTAAATTCTTTTTT
>JAOTQR010115957.1:0-24891 GCA_025774065.1 Solanum ossicruentum | reverse complement strand
TAGGCAATTACCCTACCATGCTGTGTCAGAACACACCCTAAGCCAACTCCTGAAGTATCACAATACACTGCATACCCCTCGGTGCCTTCTGGAAGTACTAGCACAAGTGCAGAAATTAGCTTATTTTTCAGTTCCTGAAAGCTCCTTTCACATGCATCACTCCATTGGAACTTGGTTTTCTTATGTTTCAACTTTATTAGAGGTGCAGAAATGGAAGAAAAAACTTCAACAAACCTTCTGTAATAACATGCCAAAACTAGGAAGCTCTGAACTTCCGTGGGCATCTTGGCCTTGGCCAATCTTTCACAGCATCTCTCTTTTGTGAATCAACTCTTATTCCCTCTTTAGACACAATATGACCTAAGAATGCTACTGAGTTTAGCCAAAATTCACATTTAGAAAACTTGGCATACAATTGTTGATCACGAAAAACCTGTAACACTTGTTGTAAGTGATTTACATGGTCCTCTTCTGACCGTGAGTATACCAAAATGTTATCTATAAACACTATCACGAACACATCCAAGAGTGGCTTAAATACCTTGTTCATTATATCCATAGAAACTGTTAGTGCATTCATTAGCTCAAATGACATAACAAGAAATTCAAAGTGACCGTACTGTGTTTTGAAAGCAGTCTTAGGTATTTCTTCCTCCTTCACCCTCACTTGGTGATACCCTGATCTCAGATCAATTTTTGAAAAGCATTTGGCACCCTGTAACTGATCAAATAAATCACCAATCCTAGGAGGGGGTATTTATTCTTAATTGTTCAACTATCGATAGTTGATACACATTCTCAAGTTGTCATCCTTTTTGCGTTCCAATAACACTGGTGCACCCCGAGGGGACACACTAGGTCATATAAAACCCTTCTCTAGTAAGTCTTTCAATTGCTCTTTTAATTCACGCAACTCTGCCGGGGCATTCTATATGGAGGGACAGAAATAGGTTGAGTACCTAGAAGTAAGTCAATACCAAAATCAACTTCTTGTTCAGGAGGTAAGCCTGGAAGTTCATCAGGGAACATATCAACAAATTTATTCACTACTGGGACTGGTTGAAGAGTTGGCGATTCTGCCTCCATATCCCTTACTCTAACTAAATGACATATATACCCCTTAGATACCATCTTTCTGGCCTTAAGATAAGAGATAAACTTCCCCTTTGGTGCCCCAATATTGCCTTCCCATTCAGGAACTGCCTCATTTGGAAAATGGAATTACACTTTTTTAGTTTGGCAATCTACAGTGGCATAGCAAGAAGATAACTAATCCATACCCATATAATATCAAATTCCACTATTTCTAACTCAATAAGGTCAGCCAATGTGTCACGATCACAAATAGTTACTACGTAGCCATAGTAAACCCTTTTAGCCATAATAAATTCACTGGTTGGTGTTGACACTTCAAATGGTTTATTCAATAATTTGGGTTTTCTCTTAAGATTTCCAGCAACTAGTGGGGTAATGTATGATAGTGTAGAACCAGGGTCAATTAATGCATATACATTATGAGAGAGTATCGACAATGTACCTATGACCACATCAGGTGAAGCTTCTAAATTTTGCCAACTCCCCAAAACATAAGTGCGATTCTGGACCCCGCTAGAGCTAGCTGTTCCTCTAACACCTCTACCATGACCCATAGATGCTTGCTGAACCCTAGCTAATGGAGGAACTGTCAATGATGATGCAACAGCTGACCTAGTAGATTGTGCTATATCACCCATACACTTTCTCGAGCAATCTCTCATCATGTTCCCTGGCATACCACACCAATAACAAACATCTATTCCAAAATGACATATACCTAGATGAATTCTTCCACATAGTCTATAGGGCTGCCTAGGAGTCATTGACTGGATCGCCGATGCTCCTGTTGTCCGTGTACCTTGTCCCTCACCTCGTTGACCAAACTGATTACTTCTAGACCCTTGAAGTTGTGGTGGAGAACTGGCTACAGAATAGGAGAATGATGGCCTAGGCAGTCTATTAGAAAATCGAGGCCTAAACTCACCTTGGGATGGTACAAAATTCCCTGAAGACCTGGTCCTCTTAGACTGCGCCCTTTCTAACTCCTGTGTCCTTCTCCTTTGCCTTTGATCCTCCAATTTCTGTGCAAAAGCTTGCATTCTCGCTATATCTATGTCTTTATTCAATGAAGCAATGGTACAATCTTTAACGAGATAGGTATACAATCTATCCACATATCGATGAACTCTATCTGCCATAGTAGAAACTACATTAGGAGCATACCTGGACAGGGAACAAAATTGGAGACTATACTCCCTCACACTCATATTCCCCTGGTGGAGATTCAAGAACTGATCTGCATAGGCCTCTCGGATCTCTAATGGCAAGTAATGGTTAAGAAATGCCTCTTTGAACTCCTTCCAAGTGGTTGAAGCTTCATACCACAATACAGCCACACCCTTCAACCTCTATGCCGCTAACTCGACAGCTTCTATACCACTCACATGCATAACATCTAAAGTGCGCTGAGTCTGATCAATAAAGTCTTGGGGATCTTCATTAAAATCAATCCCAGTGAAGGATGGAGGGTCCAAATTATGGAAGTCACGTATCTGCATACCAGTTGCCCTATTTGCACCACCAGTACCCATAACTGGACCTTCCTGTCTTTGGCCTTGGCTCAGGAACTATGCGAGTCAGTAGTTGAACTGCATTTCTCAGATCCTGCACTGTAGCATCAATAGGTGGTTCTAGGGGAATTTCACTATTTCTGGGTTCATCAGGAGCTGGATGGGTTAGAGATGTCCGTGACAGGGACTTATCTTGAGCCTCATTTCGTTGTCTTACATGAATGGGTGAACCAGCCACCACTTCTACTGCCTTTCCTTTACCTTTGTTCTTCTTGGTTTCTGGCATACTTGCTCGCTGTAGAAAATAATTTAGGAGTTGGACATAATTCACCTAGCTCTATGGCATGATCTTAAGAATGAAAGGAAAGTGACAACTCCTAAATGACACATAGCCTTCTACTTATAAATGTGGTGTACAATACATCGATAAACAAGACTCTACATTGACACGACTTTGTAGACTCCCAAAGATGACCCGCTCTGATACCATGTCTGTCACATCTTGAGTCCAGTTAGGGTGGACCGACACCCGTTACCAATAAGGCTCGGGAGAACCAACCTATATCTATGCACTTTTTAGACATAATATAAGGGATTTCTATCTTCATTGTGCCTTTAAGAAAGTAAACGGTAATAACATGCCAAAAGAAAATACATATGGCTAGGCCGTTGGGGCCACAGTGTCTAAGGTGTGAGACATGATCATACTTTTAATTTACATAGTCTACAAAGACTCTAAATAAGAGAGAGCATCTGGTAATAGTCGAGACAGGCCTCGCCTCGATTAACAGTACAATACAAACATATAAGCTCTAGATACACACAAAGCTCTGAAGTAACCTGGATCTTGGTAACAACAGCTGGATATCCTGTACTCTACTGGGAGATCTACTAGAACCTGTACCTGCAGCATGAAATACAGGTCCCCGGTAAGGGACGTCAGTACGAGATAATGTACTAAATATGTAAGGCAAGAAATATTATATATGAAGTAACAACCTTAAATGAAACTACGCACTTGTGTGGAATAAGAGACGATCTTTGGATATACTTTGGGATCGTATACTTTATGTTCTTTATATTACCTTACCTTTACTGTATAATCTGTGCATAGCATGTACTATAGATGACCAACTAATCAGTGGTAACTATATCGAGATCGTCCCTGGCTAGGTGCTTCCTTAACCCCTCGGGCTACCACCCGTGATAGGATCGTCCCTGGGTAGGTGATGCTTCCACCTTTTGTGCTACCACCCATCAAAAACTATATACTTATATTTCAATTACTTTTGAGATGATTCTTGTGGTGGTCACAATATTGGAGATTTAAAGTTGTATATACAACATATGACATGTAGATAATCATACAAGACAATATGACAATGAAGAGAGTATGTTACATAACTAATGTAATGCGTATGAGATGAAACAAGTCATGAACTTTACTTAGCAACCAAAATTCATATGACTTGGTATCCACATACAGATGTAGATTTGAAGCTGATTATGTGTGGAAACATATGAACATGTAAAGAAAAATGGAGATACAATTAATTATTGTGTCGGAGTTTGTAAATGCCTTATTGTACCAAGGAGGACTCTATGTTTCATGCCAAATGATACGAAATCAAGTAGCCTTACATACCTTGTTGTATGACCTTGTTACTACCTTGGAGTGGCTGATTTTCCCTAAAATATTTATCTACTACATATCAAGCAATAAGACTAGTATTAGTAGTAACACAATACTTCTAGTCAATTCAAAATTATAAAAACTAACATCCGGACAGCAAGCTTATAACTATCGCCCCCAAGGTATTCCTTCAATCTTGTCACTTATAATCGTATTTTCTTGCAACCTTTCATATGGACATGTCATATACATCTTGTTTTAGACCTTTAGCAGTCTTAAAATAATCCACAAGACACAACACATAACAATTCTTCACAACATACAAATGGACAGCATAATGGTACCCCCCTTCACTACATTTCGACGTCGACAATTCCAAACCTTTTCCAACTCTAACCAAATTGTTCCAACAACATTTATACACATAAACAATGATAAAACAATCTTAGAACATCACCCCAGAAGTCTTGAAGGATGTGAACCAATAGCCTTCCATCCAACAGCCAATAAATTCCAATCAACATTATACTTAAGATAGCACAATAAAACTCATCATTTAAATGAAACCAAAATCAGGACAACAACCTTAGGGTAATATCTATAACTCAAAACATGTTAGGAACACCATATTCTCTTCATAATACAGCCCATAAACCATATAGAAGTCACTAAAATAAAAGGCAAGTGTACAACAACTTTATGAACACATGCTGCCTAGAATTTCCAGCATAACATACTATCATATACTTCTTGATTTTCATGAAGAAACCTTACTTAAAACACAACTATAATCAATTAACTTTATTTTCAAAGTTGATATCCTCCTTAAGAAACCTAAAAGATCCTTTTGGCTGCTGCTCAAGGTCAAGAAACGTTGAGAGAAAACTTAGAGAGTAAAGCTGTTTTTGTTTTTGCGGCAAGTGGAAAGTGATTGTGGGAGCTGTTTTGACCACTTTTTACATAGCTACTTGGATAAATTTATTTTGACCTTTTCACCAACTAATACCACATATAATTTCTCTGATAATGCATCATCTTATTCCCCAAAATTGGGCCTAATTGGGTTCCAAATCTGATGGGCCTTTTGCTGCCCATTCTTCTCATTTTCCTTTAGTTACTTTGGGCCAAAATTACCAATAAATTGGGATGGGCTTGGTCCCATTTTTCTATCCTTCACAAACTGAAATGTTAGTTCACTTATGATGTAAAAACATAAGCTAAACTTACACCCTTAATAAAAACTTTATTCATAATCGGACTTGGACAAATTCGATGTCGAGCCTCGTCTCCGTTTAGCTTGCAAATTTAAGCTAAGCAAGTAGGTGACTCGCCTACTAGATTATTAAGTCATATAAGAACCTCAATTAGTTTACTTTGTTTAGGGCTGTGATCTTATCAATTTGACACAAAACACCTATACACCCGACTCCCTTAAGCGTTAGATGCACATATTGCCCATTAACACGAGATTCAAGCACTTTCAAGAATTGATGCTAATTTCACCAATCCATATTATGATTCATTCACATAGCATTAGTACATGTAAAATGTGGGTTGTTACAGGACCCTTAGAGATAGTCCCCCACCTTAGGCCTCATTCAGTGTTAAGTCAAGTCCCACGAAATAGATATCACAAAATTACACTAGTCATGCACTTGTAAGTTTAATAATAATCATAGTTCAAAATTTATCAAGATTCTATGCCTATAGAGTAGTTCATTCAAAACCTTAAGTGATTCAAGTACATAGGAATTGCCCTTCCACTAAAGAATCCATCATATGGGGTAATAAAGCCTTTCACGAACATTCGCTTTCATTCAGGGACTCCCTGTGCATAATCAATAGCTTTCATAAATATTTAGTTGAAGCCTATGTCTATAAAATAGAATAGAGTAGGTCTACTCAGATTAGACAATCTTTAAATCATGTATGGCAATGAGATTATGCATGAAAACCATGAATTCCATCAATTTAAATCACAGTTGAAATAGCCCACCATACATTTCAAAGACATAATATAGCTTGATATAGAAATACTTGGTAAACCAACAATTTCATGCAATTGAGAGTCAATTTATATAAAGATAGGAAATATAGATCAAAAAATAATAATATATGCATTGGGAGTCATAGCATAAAAACCCATGACATTACATAACCTAATATAGGGAAATTAGTAGAGAAAACTTAGGCTTTGTGGGTGAAAGGAACCTATGAATGAACCCACATACCTTAGAGAAACAATCCACATACCTTAGAGAAACATAGAGAAGAAAAAGAAGAAGTCTAGAATTGGATAAAGAGCTTAGAAGAAATTGGAGCTTGCTCTTCAATGGAAGACTTAGGTCTTCTTCTCACTTGAGAGAGAAATTTACAAATAAATAAAAGGGAACATTATTAGGGAATAAAATGGAGTTCCGAGGGTGAATTTAGGGAAAAGGGTCAAAATACCCTTTGGGAGTGTAAAACTAGCATCAAAAGTAAAAAAAAAATGATATTTAAATGACTCCCGATGGTTAAATCTGTGAGCTATAGGATTTCTCGTCGAACCATTCAATAAGTTGTTGAATGGGATCTTAAGATTAACTAACATGAAAATTTGTAAGAGTTTTAGAGACCATTTGGCAAGCACAGTCAGTGATCACCAAATGCATTTGGTGAGTCGCCAAATCGATACTTAGCTTGCAAAATGGCACAACCAAGACATGATTCAGTAAAATGACCATAATATTTTACTCTAAACTCTGAGTAAGGCAACATTGTATGCACTGGAATGATAATTCAATGAACTTTAATTTTATATATAGAAGGTCATCTATTTCTTTATGGGCTAAGAGATATGGTTCTTTAAAGTTTACCCTTATGTGAACTTATACTAAAACTTAGACGATAGGAATCCTTTGGACTTAGATCAATGTAAGAGACCCTTTATGACCCTAAACTATACGTAATATACTTTGAGTACCTAATAATTGATCACATCACTTTAAAAGTTAGCTTGAGCCTATACGTGTATGAAGAATGATTGGAGTCATAGATTAAGATCTAGGGCATTAGAATATCTCCCTCTTGGGAATACTTATCCTCTAATGAGAATATAGTTAACAAGAATAGAGTGGGATAAAATCTAACAATCCATCATGAGTGCAATAATGCAATTTATACACCAATTTCATGAAATTTTCAATCTTAATATCATTCAAAACCAATACCATGAGCATGCATGTATATGTTATGACAGAAAAATGGAAAATGAAAAGAATTTTGGTATTTATGAGAAAAAAATACCTTAATGACTTAGGCTTGAGAGAATAAATGAGATAAGGGTATCATTTCATCGTATTTGCATATGCTTTCCATGTGGAACTTTCAACTAGTTGATTTCTCCAAACGACCTTGATAGAAGCAACATCTTTGATTCTCCATCTTTTGACCTACCTTATATTTTAACTAGGATATCTTCAGAAATCAAGTTTTCCTCAACATTTACAACCTCCAAAGGCAAAATGGAACTTGGGTCTCCTGCACACTTCCTCAACATGGACATATGAAAAATCAGATGAACTATACTCATCCCCATAGGAAACTCTAACTTATCAGAAACCTATCTCAAAATCATAAAAGGACCTACATACCTAGGGCTCAAATTTCCCTACCTTTTGCCAAATTGAACCAACCTTTCATGGGTGAGACCTTCAAATACACCCAATCACTAGCCTTCAACTTGAGATCTCTCTTCCTAATATCGAAATAAGATTTTTATCAAAATAAGATTTTTTTCCAACTTTGTGCAATCTTCAATCTATCCCTTATCAACCTCACCTTCTCTAAAGCTTCTAAAACAAAATTAGGACTAATCAAAGACATGTGTCCAACTTCAAACCACCCTATAGGTATACCTCTTTCAAATATCTATACATCTTTGTGGAACCAAGATGAATGAAATAGGATGAATGATACGCCTCTTTCATAATCAAACTTCTCGAGCCATCTATATCTGATACTTACAATCTGCCTTGATATCTAAGCACACCATCTCCACTTAGGGAGAAACCTCTACTTTGCATCTTTTTCACCAATCTTTTCAATTAAACTAAAGTGGTATCAAGATCTTGCTTAGATTTGACAACCATAACCAATGAAGGCTCAGAAAAATTTAGTACCATCATACCACCAGTTTTGGCATCAGTCAATCTAACCCCTTACATATCCAACTTATAAACTTCCCTTGCCAAGTCCTTTTTTCCATCCTCAGTGTGTGCCACCCTTCCCATGGACACCCTACTAAGTGTGTCAACGACAACATTGGCCTTGTCTGGACTATAATGCACACTAATATTATTGTCATTAAAGAGATCTAACCACCTTCTTTGCTTCAAGCTGAGAACCTTTTGAGTGAACACATATTGGAGGCTTTTGTGGTTAGTGAAAACATCTACATGAACCCTATACAAGTACTAACACAAAATCTTGAATATAAATACCACCGCCCCTAACTCAAGATCATATGTAGGGTAATTATGTTTATGCACCTTTAGTTTCCTAGATGCATAGGAATAACTTTTCCACTTTACATTAACACACACCTCAATCCAACCCTTGAAGAATCACAATTTATATCCTTCTAACCGTTCTAGTATAGTAAAAATATGTGCAAAGGTAAGACTATCTTTCCAGGTTTGAGGGTTTTTCACACGTTTATCAGTATAATGAAACTTTACCTTCTTTTGTGTCAATTTTGTCAAAGGAGATCCAATGAAAGAAAGTCCCTCTACAAATGTCCAGTAGCACCCTATTAAGCCCAAGAAGATCCTAGTGTCTGAAGGAGTTAAGGTCCTAGGACAATTTTTTACCTCTTCCATTTTCTTGAGATCTACATTAATCCATAACCCGACATGATATGCCCAAGGAACACAATTTCACTTAACAAAAACTCGCATTTGCTAAACTTGGCAAATAATCTTTCGTCTCTCAGGTTTTGTAACACCATCCTTAAATGCCTCATATTCTCTTCCTCACTTCAAGAATTGATTAAAATATCATTTATGGATACCATAACTAACATAAAAAGGTAGGGTTTGAATACCATATTCATGAGGTCTCTAAATATTATGGGTTCATTGGACAAATTAAAAGACATCATCACAAATTCAAAATGCCCATATCTTGTTGGGAAAGTCATCTTCAGAATGTCACACTCCCTTACCCTCAATAGGTGAATGATCGAACCAAAGATTAATCTTAGAATGTAACTAGTCCTTTGCAGTTGGTCAAAAATATCATCTATCCTTGGAAGTGGATACTTGTTCTTTATCGTGACCTTATTGAGTTGTCAGTAGTCAATGCACATTCTAAGTGACCCATCCTTTTCCCCCATAAATAATTGGAGCACTTCAAGGTGACTGTCTAGGCCTTATGAAACCTTTTTCCAATAGATTCTTCAATTGTTGCTTTAGCTCCTTTAACTCTGTCCGGTTACATGGTATGGAAGAATAGATATGGGTTAGGTATTAAGGAGGAGATCTATGCCAAAATTAATTTCTCTTTTGCAATGACATTGGGAAGGTCATGGGGAAAGACATCAAAAAACTCATTAATAATGGGAAGTGACTCAATTTTCTGACGAATCTAAGACACATTCTAAAATATAAAGGGCAGTAATTAGAATAAAGCATTTTTCACTCTATCACACCACATGGATTATGAAAGAAGTGAAAGTTTCCTAAACACATCATATCTTCCTACTCATAATTATAGTATGCTTCAAAACCATGAATGAGACTCCATTCGACGCGGTATATGGGATTTTTGAAGAGCATTTTACAACCTAGTGCCTTGATGCCAAACTTGTCACAGTCTAAGACTAGAGCCTCGACCTGATTTGGCGAATGAGGAACCCAAAGATACCTCAAATAAGTCTCAAAGAGCACATAAAGCGTCAATATATATAATAAAACAAACAAACACTAAGGAGTAGGGTCTAAGGGATGACCAACATAGGCATAAGAACAAGAGTTAAGAAAATATATACATCTCCAAATATCCAACAATACCTCTAAGTCATCGATAAGGAAAGGACTTAGACATGCAATAAGCTCATCCTTAATTGTATGTAAAGTAGAACAAAATGTCATAGTCTTAAAACAATAGGCTAGATAGAAAAGTTATTGTCCCCTAACTAGAGGACTCACCAAATAAACAAACTCTTCAACCCATAAGTCAATGACAAATTTGAGGAGGAGGATGATTAGTAGAACCTACATGGTGATGTCATGTAGGAAAAATATGTATTAATCCTTTGAATGTTCTAAGTATATAGGATGCAATGCAGCACTTTATATGTACTAAGTATGTGGGATGCAATGCAACAAGAAAATTATATATCAAAGTAGGGAGGATGCATAATCATAAACAAGGATAATAAGCTCAATATTTAATGGATGATCAATGCCTCATTTAAAACATGCTTGAAGGAACGTTAACATCATAACATACCTTATGCAAGACTATGTGGGAGGATACCATAATCAAAACTAAGACTATGCGAGAAACTACATGGAACTTCGATGTTGCCTCCATACTAGAGAAGGATGAGTACTGGCTGAGGTAGAAGTCTACCCCACATTGTGGGTATCATGAGCTAGGTAGCTCTACTAGAGAACCATAAAGGTAAATTATAATTTCCTACGGTGGCACATAGTTGTAAGATAATAGGCTTTATATAAGGACCTTTGGGGATATTCCCCTACCTTAGGCCTCATTTAGTTGTAAGTTAGAGTGTCACAGAATAGATATCATAAAATTATACTAGTCAGACATTCGTAAGTTCAATAATAATCATAGTTCAAAACTTGTCAGGATTTCATGCATATAGAGTAGCTCATCAAAACATTAAGTGGTTCAAGTATGTAAGATTTATCCTTTCATATAAAGAATCCATCATATAGGCTAAGAAAACCTTTCACCATTATTCACTTTTCATTCAAGGGCTCCCACATACATAATCAATAGCTTTAATTAACATTTAATTGGAGACTTGGCCATACAAATCATACTTCTTGGAAAATAGAATAAAGTAGGTGCGTTCAAGTCAAAAAAACTTTGAATCTTGTATTTCAATGAGATTATGAATGAGCGCCATAAATTTCATCAATTAAAATCACAATTCGAAAAACCCACCATGCATTTCAAAGACCAAATATAGCTTGATATAGGAATACTTGATAAATGAACTACTTTATGCCATTGAGAGTAAATTTATCCAAATAGGTAAAAAAATCAAATTACTCATAATCTATGGATTTAGAATTATAACATGAAAATCCATAAAATTATATAACCTATATTTTGAGAAATTGGTATAGAAATTGTGGGCATCATGGGTGATGGGAACCCATGAATAAAACCACATACCTTAGAAAAAAAATAAAGAAGAAGGTTGAAATTTTTTTGAATTGGGTGAAGAGGTTGGAAGAAATTGGAGCTTGCTCTTCAATGGAGGAGTTAGGTCTTTTTCTTCCTTGAGAAAGAAATTTGAAAATAAGTGAAAGAGAAAGGTTATTAGGAAATTAAATAATCTTTGGAGGGTGAATTTAGGGCAAAACAGTTGAAATACTATTTTAGGAACATATAATTATCCTCAAACGTTGAAAAAAAATGATATTTTGATGAGTATCTATGATGAAATTGATGAGCTAGAGGCTTGCTCAATAAACCATTCAGTTCACTGAATAGGACCTTCAGATCACCCAATATGACAGTTTCTGAGAGTTTTCAAGATCATTCAGCAAACATAGTTGGGGATTACCAAATAGTAATGACCCTCCAAGTTACTTCTATATTTCTGTGGTTACTCTGTTGACTTGAGCTTATATATGGGTAACCTTGGACCATGTGTGACTTGTTAGGACTGTTGGGATGGTTATGGCTGAATTGGTTGTGAATTATATGGACCTTTGAGTTAACGAGAAGTTATAACTGTAAAATGAGATTTTTGATAGTCCTAGCAAATGACCCTCAGAATGGGATTTTGACGGTTCCATAAATTCTGGAATGGTCGAATAAGGCTAGGAGTCCGGTTAGTCCAAGGTTTTGGGGTCCTGATGTGAAATTAGGTCAAAACATACAACATAAGTTCAACCAAAAGATAAAAAGTTATTATTTTGTAAAAACCTAACAAAACTTGCTTGGAATGGAAGTCTGATGGCGTGGTTAGCTCAAGAACATTTAAAATAGCCTAAAATGACCTTTCCTCGGATGGTGGGGACTCTCAAGCTCTATTATTTTAGCTAAAATTAGCTTAAAAGACTGAGGGCTCTCATTTTTCCTGTAAGATGCTCTGTTGGAAATTTTGGTTGCACCATTGGATCTAGATAGCCGAAATCCATATGGCTACATAATTTATTTATGTAAACATACATCAAATGACTCGGGAATTTCCTAGGAAAATTTTTAAGAAAGCTAGTGCAACACCAGAAGAATAACTCCGTATTAGCGGAGGGTTATCAGCGTTGGCGAAAGGCAATGGGGCGGAGCTCCGCATTTGTGAAGTAATGCCCATGCTCACAGAGAAGAGGCAGCCATTAAACTTCATGTTCGTGGAGCATAGTTTGTGTTCACAGAGGATATTGAGGTGGTAGTCTACATATATAAGTCATCCATCATGAACAACAATGAGAGAAAAGTTATCAAGGTCATAACTTTTGATATATATATATATCTCCGATTTTAATGATTCATAAGGCTAAGTAACTCAGATATTTGGAAGGAATTTTATGGAGGTATTGGATTCTGATTTTGGCACATATTGTGAGGTAAAAATGCTATTTTAGCAGGTTATGTTCTAAAAAACATATGAAAACTATACGCTATGATATCTTGATCGATTCTTGATGGAATTAAGTAAGCTTTGGGTCTAAGTTGTTCTAATTTTCGAGAGAAACACTATGACATACTCAAATTCTGATAAATTTGGATGTTTTCTATAAAATTTGACCAAGAAAGTTTTGTAAAAAAATTTTCTAGTAAAGAATGTAACTTCATTTTTGAGTCGTCTCTCGGTCTTCTAGGACCCATTTTAGGCTAAATTCTGACTATCAACTCAAGGTAATATGAGGATGATTTTATGGGGGGTTTCTTCAGAATTTTGAGCATCGGCCCTATTTGTTCCTATGTTGGGTACATTCGATATATTTTGCCCATTTACTAGAATTTACAGTCAATTCGATAATTTTAACCCTGTGATTCATGTTTTGATAGTTGACCCGGGTCTGAAGGTGAGTAAAGAAAGAAAAAGGTCGAGTGGATTGACTAGGAGAGAGGAACTGCCTTCCAGTTACGCTAGGTTTCTCTAAACTTTAGACTGAGATAAAATATGTGACCATTAGCTAAGATATATGGTATGTGAGCTAGTAATTGCTAAGTATGAGATGTATAAATGGCTGATTCTATTGTATATATATGATATAAGCTAGCCTATGATGGAATTGGTTGTATTGATTGTGGCATTAGTTTCGATTACTATATTGGCTAGATTCTACCACTATTGGACTACGAGATGGCTTGGAAAAGGTTGGATTGGGCTGAGGATATGTACTAGGTAAGTATACAAAACTTGGTTCTTGACTATATATGTGTGTATCCTGATGTTATTGGGACATACGAGATTGGGAGGTTGATAAATAATTACACGAAGTAGTGTGCACTGGTTCTAGCAACTATACCCGATCCTGATGGCTCTAATGTCCTGGATAGCTTTGATATAGCCATTAACATATATGTTTACTTTGAGTACTTGTTTCTACCTAGATTGTGATAGACACGACTTCGTGTTACTTAGTGATGTACGTGATTCTTTATACAACTTTTGTCTATTACATACTTGTTATACTAGCCGGTATCTAGGGGAAACGTAGTACACTCAGGTTATGGTGATAATTATGCAGTTGGTAGGCCTTATGTCGGCTGACATGGGATACGGTACTACAAAAGCACTGATGGGCTAGGGATAGCTATATGACCCAGTTAGAGAAATATAGGCTATATCTTATATGCTTCCTTAGGTTATATGCGACTAAGATGATATCTATATAGTCTAGTCTAGAGGAATGGTACCTTGTTCCATAGATATCCATTTTACTAGTGAGTCAGCACCTAGTTGCCTTGGCAGGTATCATTTGTGATAGCAGGATTGTGGTACATTGTAGGTAGGTCACATACCTTTAACTACAGGTTCTCCTAGGCCTTAGCCTAGGCTTAGACCAATGCTGCCCTAGAGATACTATGCATAGAGCCACACAATTGCTTATACATTGAGGGGATTGAGGCCTCGATTGATTACTACCTATATACTAAGGGGTTCGAGGCCCCTATTGACCATTACTGCCTAATATCGAGGGGTTTAAGATATCACTTATCTATTAGGAGATTGGGTTATTTGTCAGACCAACTGCACCTGGCTGACTTCGTTTGATCGGAGGCCAGGATAGGAGGATTAGGGGTTCGAGGCCCCGTTATACTATTAGGGGTTTAAGGCCTTATTTTTCTGTTAAGGGTTAAAGGTATCTATTGTCTGTCAGGGGTTTGAGGGCTCATGTGGTATGGATTATTTGATGCATACACCTATACACATCCTGATTGTGTGTGGTATACCCTCTTGGCCTTTGTGGGCTCAAGGGCATACTGACATAGATATTAGGGCCTTACACCCACGTACAGTTCAACTCCTTTACCATGTGATATCGAGAGGTTAAGCTCTACTATGTTCTATCAGTTAGGTTATGATCCAGTACCTTGTTCTTGTCATGGGGACACAACGATATTACTGTGACATATATTATTAGCTAAGTTCCAATTCGCTAGTATTACTCCAGACATTGACAGTATCTTTGATGGTGCCTATTGGGTGCCTTTTACTAGTCTCACCCCTTATATTTCTGTGTCTTACCATGGTCCAGGCCCAGGTACTAGCCATGGTCATTGAGCAAGGGTTTGGAGAGCATTCAAGAGACACTTGGTGAGCAAGGGAAACTCTAGACATTATGCAGTCTTCTTCTTTTTGATGGTTGTCTTTTGTATTCAGACATTAGCCTTGTATAGTATGATGAATTGTATCTGTGTTATAGTTATTATTATATATCTATACAAGTATATGTTGTGTCTATTATAGCTCTGTACAATTGTCTTCCAGGTTTGGGGTAGAATGTGTTATTCAGGTATATTTGGTCTTGCTACGTGATTAGTGATTCAGGATAGGTACCATAAGGTTGGATAATTGGCTTGCTTTTAGGGGATCTAACAAGTGCCATAATGACCAGAACTTGGTCATGAAAAGTTGGTATTAGAGCTTAAGGTTCACTAGTCTCATCTTTGCACAGCTACCATCTAGTAGAGTCCCCCGGATGGTTGTAGAGACGTTCATGAGTTATCTATAGGAGGTTATGAGATGTTGAGGAAACTTCCTATGCTTTTGACTCCTTTTATATGATGTTGTTAATGGTCCTCTAATTTCTAAGAATTTGACTTTGATTCGACCTTCTTCAAATATGCCGCGTAAAGGTCAGACTCCGAGTAGGGGTTGGATTGCGTTGTCAGTCCCAGACAAGGAGCAGCCTCCGGAGCCCGTTAAGCTGGTACATGATGCCCATGCATTTTTGATATCCTGGATAGTAAGACTACATGCATTAAGAGTGTAAGAGCCTCAAAGATAGGTTCCATGATCAGTTGCTTATTTTGGTGAGAAATAGGTTCCATGATTAGTTACTTACTTTGGTGTGACTATGTACTGCATTATGGAATATGTTATTCAGGCTGGGACCCTATAATACTATATCTATATGTTAGCATTTATTTAAATGTTATGTGTGCTGTGAATATGTCTAATAAATATTATAAAGGTAACAAAGGTCGCGATTGAGGTAAGCTAAGTATTGATGTTATATGTATACATATAACTGACTATTTAATTGCTAGTTTGGCCTACTGAGCTTCTTGGTATTGATGAGTACGGTACACTTTGTATGATTCTTTTACTTGTCACTAATGTTATATTATACCCTGTTAGTGGCTAAATGTAAGACTACACCCTGTGATTTATACATATGTTCATTTCAACACATGATTACTTGAATGGGTAGTTGGGTACTAATGTCATAAGTATCTGAGAGGCTGGCTGTTAGTTATGCTTCTGGCTACAAATTGTGACTCTTTGTGAGGATCCTACTATTGTGACATTGTTGATTTACTATTCTCTTGATTCTTTGGTGACTAGATTGTGATCTTACTTGTGAGCTGAATGTTATACCTAGGATCTTATTTGGGTTGTCAATTGTTGGTTGGGATATATGTTGTGTTTATCAGCTAAGCTGCCTATCATGCTGTCCTAGGGATTGTTACAATTGTTAGCTGGCTATGATATTGCTTTCAGGATTATTTTCTATACTTACCAGTGGGAGTGTGGATCATTGTGCTGAATTACCTGGTATTTGGGTTATGATTCTACACTATTATATTTATTTCTTATCTTAACCCTTACCTGGGATGGGTTTTGAGCCTTTTCTATCCTAGGCTTTGCATTGGCCTAGTGAGGGGATTTTTTTATATTATTAGGGGTATCACTTGTGGTAGATAAGGTATGCATAGCATGTGTGCTTACTATTCAGGGGTTTGATACTTGGGCTGATTTAATACTACTCAATATGCTGGATTTTGATGTTATTCTTAATATGGATTGGTTGGACTCATATTATGCTATGTTAGATTGCTACGCCAAGACTATTAACTTTGCTATACCAGGGATGTCTCCAGTTTCATGGCCAGGTTTATTTGGTGGGGTGCTGACTAGCGTTATATCATATATTCAGGCTTAGAGATTGATATCGGCATGATGTTTGACTTATTTATCCGATGCGCATGATGTGATAGCTAAGACTCCGCTGTGGAGTCCATGCCTATAGTTTGTGAGTTTCCTCATGTATTTCATGTAGATATTCCTGGGTTTCCACCTGAATGAAATGTTGACTTTGCGATTGAGGTTAAGCTGGGCACCAAGCCCTTATATCTATCGTGTTATATTGGATGTTCCCTGCAGAGTTCAAGGAGCTCAATACACAACATTAGGGTTTTTTAGATCTGGGATTTATATGGTCGAGTGTTTCTCCATAGGGTGTCACGGCCCCGTCCTGATCATGATGGCGCCTCTTAGATCCTACCTACAGGCAGTCCAATTACCTAAATCCAAGGTACCTTTCCTAGATCTCTGGTCACAATATAATATATACAACAATATAATCACCGCAATCTACACAGAACCTAGAAGTCAACTATACATAGCTACAATAGACACATGTACATAACAATAAATGTATAACAATAATCATAACAATGATACAAAACCAAACAAATATAAGCCACTACTGTACAAAGCCAACGTATGGATACAAAACACAACCATCAACAGAAAGGAGACTATAGAGTGGCTGGAGCAACTGGTGCTCACCAAAATTCTCTTGAGCGCCCACAACTAGAACCTTGACCTGCAATATGCAATGATGCAAAATGTAGGAGGTAAGTACAAGAAAGTAGCACCCAGTAGGCATTATCGGTCGATTGAGTGGAACAATGTCCATATAAAAGATAAATCATAGATAACTACAACAAACCAAATAAAACAAACCTAGATCAAGGAATAAACATGGCCAAAAAATCCCCATAACCCCAACTAAACAAACGAAGGTGAAATGTAATCATACTAACTGACAAAGATGGAGTATGTCCCACCACATCTATAACCGAAATGAAGAATAGAGTTATATGTGGGTGTAAAGACATCATAGCTATGCATGTATGCCACTCGAACCCCTAAAAGCCCAAAAGGTACAGCCCCGCATAATCTCACTGCCAAAATCACCACAAAACCCCAACTCTCTGTATCATATGGTATGGTCCAGGGTCAAGTTGTAAGTTGGTGTAAGGCCTTAAAATCTAACCCTGAACACCCCTTGAGCCCCCATAACCCTATAGGGTACACCCATGCACAATAAGGATATGAATAGGTGTGTGGATCCATAGGTAATCGATCGGGTTCCCTACCCAAGGCATCTCATATCAACCGGGTCCTTAACCCAAGATTCTCATATCAATCGAGTTCTCATCCCAAGGCAACATAATGATGGGATGAATCCCCAATAGAAGAAAGACTCCCCCTAACATAGCTAACAGGGTCCTAGAATCGAAATATCAATCATCGGACCTAGCCCATAAAATGTAATCAATAGGGTCCTACGCTAAAAATATCAGCTTGTACTTGAACCCTTTTAGAATTGGCACTCGAGCCCCAAAAACTCTGACATGGACACTAGAGACTACAGGCCGCGGGAGCATCCCCCAAGCCTCAAAAACTCGATCATGGCCATCGAAGGTTAGGGTGCGTTATCTAGGTCTTAGAGCATAGGAATAGTCAACCCCTCCCTAGTCTATTTTAGATCCAAATTTTCGATGTGATACTGTCTATCAAGGAAAGAATCCTACCCCTCTAACTATGCATAACCATTACCTTCCCCAGATCATGATAGATAGCCCCATCCTCAAGTACGAAGAAACCAGTACATAGCAACTAACATCAGTATACAAGAGCATATATATGTATATATTTGACCAACCTATGTAACCCTTCCTAATAGGGCCAAATATGTCACAATCAATTCAACCACAGTTAATAAGAGTAAGGCATGAGCAATTATAGCTCTATCACAAGTATCTACACTAGATCAAAGTCACAACATGATAATCAATAAACGCCCTCATAGACAATATTTCTCGGTAGCATCAAGCTACATACTTATAAAGGCAAGAGTTAGGTCAAATTGTATATCTACCCTATGGCATCAATCTATATACCGCCTTCACCAGGCCTCTCTATAATCAATAATACCAGCCAATACAAAACTACAACTAATACAATACCCTCCACAGGGGTACAACCCCATGAAATTATATAATATGCACATGGAGTACAGTCAGTTATATACCACATATTTAGCTCAACATGAATATATCGCAACTCAGTCTATGTTTTAGAGAAAGCCTTGCCTACCTAGAAGTTGATGTCTCATATTCTGAGTCATTCTAGTCAAGCTTTTCTCTTCTTAATTGCTTATTGATGTTGCCACATCACCTCAAGTCTATAGCCAGAAAAGTTAGCCCAAAATGGACCCCGAAATACCGAGTAGTGCCTTAAAAAAATGTTATATTCTTTACTAAAAAACATTTCTTTCAAAACTTTCTCAGTCAAATTTTACTGAAACCAACTAAACTTAATGAAATCCAAGCATACAATAGCGTTCCTCTCGGAACGTACAACATTGTAGACTTAAATTTTACTTAATTTCGTCAAGAGTCGATTGAGATATTGAAATTCAAAGTTTTCATACAATCCAAGAGCATAATAAGCTAAAATAGTGTTTTTACCTCAAAATATGCTCTAAAATCCAAATTCAATACCACCAGAGTGTTGCTTGCAAAAATCTGAGTCATGTAGTCTTCTGAATAGTTGAAAATTGAGTTGTATATCTCAAGATACAACTTGGAAAATTTGGGTAAATGAATGTTTGAGAGGGGGTTGGAACCTATAAATAACCACCCGAACGCAGGGCACTGGAGGCTGCTCTTCTCTGCGAACGTGGGCATGACTCTGCGAATATGAACTCTGCCCGCTGCCCTACCGCGATCACGCCCAATCCTTCATGTTTTCCTAGGGTTAATTATTTATTATTACACCAATAGTTACAAAATCTTCCCCAGGGTATTCTTAGGTCATCTGTTTTACTTAAAAAAATAGAGAAACCACATGGATTTTGACGTTCTAGATCCAACGGTGTGATTGGAATTCCCAATGGAGTACCCTATGAAAACAATGAGGATCCCACTTCTTTTTTACTAAATTTTATCTAAAAGATTTGAGGGGTCAAATGAAATCAAAAGTCCTCGTCAACCAACGAAGGCTCATTCTAGAATTTTTGACGTGTTGGAGCTAACTACACCATCAAATTCCCATTTATAGTATGATTAGCTAGGTATTTATAGAAAAGCACTTTTTATCTTTTGGTTGAGTAGATTTTTCAACTTTAGGCTCAAATTAATACTAGGACTCTCCATCCTCAGAAAATCCACCCTCCTAGCCTAAATCTTCCATTCCAGAATTGATAGAAATGTTAAAAATCCCATTTCGAGGTTGTTTTCTAGGGTTTTATCATAATTCTCATTTTTACAATTATAACTCCTTGTTAACTTCCAAATTCACTCAATTTTCAACCAGTACAACCCATAACTATCCCAACAGCCTCTGCGTAAGCTCAGAATAACAAAAAAACCACAGAAACATATAAAAGACTTGAAGAATTATTACAAAATCCTCCATTTACAAAACTTTCATCCACAAAAGTAAAGTAAAGGAATACCTGATGGCTTAAATAGGTCGGGGTATTGCTCTCGCATCTGTGCCTCCAACTCTCAAGTACCTCCTTAATCGAATGGTGACACTACTACTTCTTAACCATTGGTATAACCTTGAAGCACAACAGTCTTGTAGCCATAGCTAGAACGACCACTAGCTCCTCAACAAATGTCAGACGGTCATATAACTCAACTGAATCATACTATTGGTGTAACATTGACACATGGAATACCGGATGTATGGCAGAGTGAGCTAGAGGTAAGGCAAACTCATAAGCAATTGGCCCAACTAGTCTCAACATCTCAAAAGGCCCAATGTACCAGGGGCTTAACTTACCTCGTCTCTTAAATTGCATGACCTTTTTCAAGGGAAACACTCTCAGGAATACTAAATTTCCAAACTCAAACTATAAGAATCGGCGCCTGTGGTCGGCATAACTCTAGTACCAACTCTGAGCTATCCTCAGTCTATCCTGTATAACCCAGACCTGCCTAGGGCATCCTAAACAAATCTATATTATATGGACTTGGCTCTGTAGACTCAAACTACTCGATTAGAGTATGACATCATAGGCCATACAATCCCTCAAATAGGGCCATCTGAATGCTGTTGTGATAGATGTTATTATAGCCAAACTTAACTAATGGCAAAAACTGATCCTAATGAAACTAAAACTCTAACACACAAGACCGTAACATATCCTCCAAAACCTGTGTAGTATGCTGGGACTGGCCATCGGTCTACGGGTGAAATGTTCTGCTCAAGTTAACCTAGGTGCCGAATTCTCATGGAATAGCTCTCTAAAAGCTAGAGGTAGACAGTGACCCTCAATCATATATGATAGATACACCCCATGGAACCAGACTATCTCCTAAATGTAAATACTGGCTAACCGCTCAGCACCAAAGGTAGAACGGATTGGAAAGAAGTTGTCATGACCAAAGCCTAGGGCCTAGATGTGACATAGCACATGGGGAATCCGAAGGGACCTGAAGAAAGCCTCTTAATATATCATTACACATCCTAGGTTGCAAAAACAATAGAATACAATAAGAAGTAGTAAATTGGGACAATCGGGACTAAGGGAAGCATTTTCGTATCATACACATCAAGAACAAGAGAGTCAAGGCTCATAGCATATATATATAACATGTCCAACAACATCTCTATTACATAGATAAGAGCGAGGGCCACGACAAGCAACCAGGTTCACCCTCATAATCAATACATAAAATAAAAGGAAGATAGTCTTACTACATAACAAGAGATCATAAGTAATATCCCTGGAATGGAGGACTCACCAACAAGCTTGAGTAAAATTGTACTAGCCATGTGGAGGAGGAGGATGATCAAGCGGTGCCCCGATACCTACATGGTGACATCATGTAGGCATAGAATATGCATCAGTACGTTTGAATGTACTACGTATATAGGATGCAATGCAACAAGTGATAAGCATCATAAAAAAACATAAGATAAATAATAAATAAGCTTATAACAATATGATATGTATGAATGATGTTTGAAGTAAAATCATGCTTATATAGATTATAATGCGAGTGTAAAGAGTGACCATTCTTAGTGCAATCCAAGGCCTACCACCTCCTTGGAGAGGCGCATGAGGTACAAACCCCTTCATGAGGTTAATGGAGTACAAACCCCCCAACAAGGTTGATAGATACAAACCCCTAACATGGTTGCATGGGCCTGCCATCTCCTGAGCGAGGCGATCGAGGAACAAGCCCCTCAACAAGTTTACCCGGCCCTATAAACTCCTATGTGAGGCTTGGCCATCCCCAACACTATAGATATAATATCATATATATACACTCCTTTCATCATATATACATACATTCCTTTCATCATCATCATCATCATCATATGCATATATCCCTTTCATCATCATTTCATCATCATATAGTCATTCAACTCATAAGACATGTATTGGTCCTTCAATTCCTCAAGAAATATTAATATGGACATTTTATCAAACACTTGGCGGGTGTGTAGTGCTAGTGTAAAACTATGCAGATTAACAGTGAAATCATGCTAGAAGATTCAATGTAAAACCTTCAATTGATACTTGGTACCACCCTCAAGAAATATACATTGAAACCCTTCATCAAATCTCTCAATAGATCTTGGTTTCATAACCCAAAATATGCTAAAACAATCACAATTTCATAAACACCAATATAGTGTGCAGTGAAATTCATAATAGATAAGACCCATGAAAAAATCAACTTTAAATCATGCAATTTTGAGTAAAAGGGAGCTTGGGTATCGTGGATGAAAGGAACCTATGAAGGAAACTCACATACCTTAGCATTGGAGAGGAACTTGATGAAGATTGGAGATGGAGACTTGAAGTTTGATTGACAGCCTTAGAATCCGGATGAGTTTGAGACTTGAATTTTGGAGGTGAAATTTTTTTTAAGTGTTTAAGAGTGTATTTTGGAATGTATTGAATGACATGAATGTGAAATAAGACTAAGTATAAGAATTTGCACGCATGGGAACACTTAGGCTCAAGACCCAAAAGTCCCAAGATAGAAAACAAACTACAAAAATACACAGAAGCGCGGCCTTGGCGCATTGAGCCTGGGGCATGGATCATCTCTGGAAATTGCATTTTTACGATTTTCAAATTTTGCTACGGTTGCTTTTAAATCGAGATTACACCTTAAACAAGAAAATGAAGTCAGAATTTTGATATCGCGCATAAATTTTGAGATATATGAAAATTATGATTCCGAGCATTTTCGCCGCACATTTTCGAGCACTTTTTGGGGGTCATTTTAATATCTTCCCCTTGGGAATATTCGTCCCAGAATGTCAAAGAAACATATATGAGAGATACAAACATGACCATTTTAGCCCACAAACAGATGCAATAATGTACTTAGACATCATTTCAAAAATCTTATCATAAGTATGAACTTGTCAAAATTTAAATATGAATGTATGCAATGGCATAGCACTTGAACATAATACATGATATCATATAGAGGACTTAGATCAATACCTTAGGCTTGAGTGGAGTGGATAGGTAAGGATGTCACTTTCGCATGTCCACTTCGACCTCTGAAGTAGCACTTTCAAATTGTTGATTCCTCCAAAGGACCTCAACGGAAGTCACATCCTTCTTCCTCAACCTTTTTAAACTACAAGAAAATAGGTCTTTAATGAGGAAAAATTTGGTCGCTAAAAGTGTAAATTCGATCGTTATTAGTCCATAATGACCAATAAAAATCCCATCGTCACCAGTCGTTTGTAGCTCCGTCATTAAAAGTTAATGACCAGATTAAATCTCATTATTAAAAGTTAACGATCAGATTAAATTCAGTCGTTTAAAAAGCTTTAACTGCAACAAAAATCTGGTCGTTATACTTTTCTTCAGCAACCAAATTTTTTCTTCACTAATTGATATTTTAGTTATTAGAAAAAAAGGTCAAGCCCGGTGCACTTCCGGGGAAGGGTCTGAGACTACAAGGATCTATTGTACGGTTGCCTTACCTTGTATTTTTGTCAGATGATGTTACAAAGATTTGAATTCGTGACCATTTGGTCACATGATAACATCTTTACCAATTACTCCAAGGCTTCCTTTAGTTCTAATTATTAATACCTTAATTATAACCACAAAGTAATTCAGCAAAAGTACAAACTGCATATGGATATTCACATACAAACATACAAATACGTGCACATATGAAAATATATAAATTGATTATATTCATATAAAATTTCATAGTTCACTACAAAGAATGATATTGCGTAAAGTTACAAATATATAGACATACAAATTTGTATGATATTATATTTTTTAACTTATAATAAAAGAAAAACTAGACTATTTTTAAACAATTTCTGAAATATGAATTGCATTCTTCCTGTGCTTCAAACTTTTCTGTCACTTATACTTCTTTACACTTTCTCTGAGGATGAGTTCTTCAAACTGCATAATATATCAAAAGACAAATATAAAAATTTCATGTAAAATTATTAATAATACTCTTAATAACTACACAAAATCAAAGATTAACCAGAATAAAATATAAAATTTGTTTCTGTTAAACCCCGCAATTTCCTAAGATTAATTATTAATTGAGATTAATTATTGGGATTGAAGTATAGCTTAAATTTTATCAATTTGAAGTACGGGTGTATGGAATCAATTGAATTTGGCGGATAAAACTTTA
>JAOTQR010115946.1:0-24897 GCA_025774065.1 Solanum ossicruentum | reverse complement strand
TCTCTACCGGAAGGGTTGGAAGGGTTTGTTGTGTATTGTGATGCCTCAAGGGTTGGTTTAGGTTGTGTGTTGATGCAAAATGGTAAGGAGATAGCCTATGCTCCTAGACAACTTAAAGTGCATGAAAAGAATTACCCTACCAATGACCTTGAATTGGTCGCCATGGTATTTGCTTTAAAATTTTGGTTTCATTACTTGTATTGGTGCATGTTGATGTGTTTACTGGTGATAACAGTCTCCAATATGTTTTCACTCAAAAAGATCTTAACTTGATACAATGAAGGCGGTTAGAGCTTCTGAAGGATTATGATATGAGTGTGAATTATCACCCCAGCAAGGCTAATATTGTGGTTGATGCTTTGAATACGGTGTCTATGGGTAGCCTAGCTCATGTTGATAATGGTGGAAAAGAGGTAGCTAGACAGGTCCATCGGTTGGCTAGGTTGGTAGTTAGCTTGGAAGAGGTTGACAATGGTAGGGGGCTGGTTGTTGATGGTTCTAAATCTTCCTTGATTGATGAGGTCTAGGCAAAGCAAGATCTTAACCTCGCCTTATTAGAATTGATAGGCTTAGTGGGAGATGGTAAGGTGGAGGTTGTTTCCCAAGGGAGAGATGGTGCCTTAGGTACCAAGGTAGATTGTGTATGCCTTGTGTTGATGACTTAATAGGGAAGATTCTTGATGAAGCTCATAATTCTTCCTATTCTATTCACCCCAGTTCTACAAAGATGTATAGAGATTTGAGGGAAGTGTTTTGGTGGAGCGGTATGAAGAAAGACATTGCTAAGTTTGTATGAGGTTGTCATAATTGCCAACAAGTTAAAGCCAAGCATCAAAGGCCAGGTGGCCTAGCTCAAGATATTGAGATTCCTACCTGGAAGTGGGAGGAAATCAACATGGATTTTGTGGTTGGGTTACCAAAGACTACAAAGGATTTTGATTCTATTTGTGTTGTGGATTGTAAAATGACAAAGTCGGCTTATTTCCTACCGGTTAGAACTACTTATGGGGCCGAAGATTATGCCAAGTTATACATTTATGAGTTGGTTAGATTACATGGGGTGCCTTTTGTCGATCATATCAGATCGCGGTGCTTAGTTCTCTTCTCACTATTGGAGGTCTTTCCAAAGAGGTATTGGTACCAGGGTAAAGCTTAGTAAGTCATTTCACCCTCAAACATATGGCCAAGCCAAAAAGACTATCCAAACTCTTAAGGATATGCTTAGAGCTTGTGTTTTGGAGTTTAAGGGTGGTTGGAATGAACATCTTCCACTCATTGAGTTTGCGTATAATAAAAGCTACCATTCTAGCATTGGTATGGCTCCTTTTGAGGCTCTCTATGGTAGACGTTGTAGATCACCAGTTGGATGGCTCAAGGTGGGGGAGATGGCTTTGTTGGTTCCGGATCTAGTTATGGAGGCCATGGAGAAGGTGAGGTTAATAAGAAAAAGGTTGAAAACCACCCAAGGTAGGCAAAAGTCATATGCCGATGTGAGGCGAAGGGGCCCTGAATTTAAGGTTGGTGATTGGGTCTATTTGAAGGTCTCACCCATGCAGGGAGAGGTTCATTTTGGTAAAAAAGGTAAACTAAGTCCAATATTTGTGGGTCCTTATAGTATGTTGAGGAGGATTGGGAAAGTGGCCTATGAGTTGGAGTTGCCTAATGACATGAGCATGGTTCATCCGGTCATCCATGTGTCTAAGTTAAGGAAGTGTGGGGTGACCCAAGTGTCATTGTGCCTCTTAATATTGTGGGTGTTGTTTTAGCAAATTTGAATTATGAAGAAGTTCTAGTAGAAATTTTGGATAGACAAGTGAAGAGATTGAGGAAACAGGATGTAGCTTCCGTTAAGGTCCTTTGGAGGAACCAACAAGTTGAAAGCGCCACATGGGAAGCCGAGGAGGGCATGCAAAAGTGGTATCCTTATCTCTTCCATTCTACTCAAGTCTAATGTATTCATTTAAGTGCCTATATTATTTCAAGTCTTAAGATTCAGCCTTTATGTCATTTGCATGCATTTATGTTTATGTTGGCAAGTTATGGTGATTTTGACACTTATGTTGAGATTTTTGAAATGATGTTTAAATGCATTGTTGCATCCTTATGTGGGCTGAAATCATCTTGATTACTTCTCTTATATATGTTTCATTGACATTCGAGGAGGAATGTTCCCGGGGGGGTATTGAAATGACCCCAAAAGTGTCCAAAAATGTGCCTCGGAAGTGCCCACAATTGTAATTTCCATTTATCTCAAATTTCATACATGATATTGAAAATCTGACTTAATATTCTTATTCAGGGGAAAATTGAGTGGGAAATAGGTATAACACGAATTTTGGAAGACCCATATCGAAAAATGAATATTGCAAAAATTTCATTTCCAAAGAGGGTGTGCGTTTGCTCCGTGACTCGGAGGTGTCTATTTCATTGCCAATTTTTCTGTTTTGGTCTAAGGCTTTGGGATCTTGGGCCTAATTATCCTTCCTATGCGTAAAAACACCAGTAATTAGTCATTTTTCAACCTCATATCATTCAAGACATTCCCCAAAATCCTCTCTAACACTTAGATAAATATTTCACCCAAATTAAAGTGTTCCAAACTCATCCCAGATCTCAAAGATTTCATTCAAGCTTCAAGTTCTCATTCCAATCTTCATCAAGGAAATCTCCAAAGTTGAGGTATGTAGGTTTCAACCATTAGGTCCTTTCACCCATGGCACCCAACCTTTCCTTTTAAGAAAATTGCATATTTCTAAGTTGATTTACTTATGGGTTCCTATTACTATGAATTTGATTACAAACTATGTTGGGGTTTTATGAAGTGTTGACTATTTAAGAATATTTTGAGCTATAAATCTTTGATCTACCATGTGATTCGATGAGGGGTTTTAATGTATATTGCATGAGGGTACTACCAAGTGTTGGTGGGTGGTTTTACCCTAACTTTTTCTCACATGATTTCACTCTTGAATCACATGACTTTGTACTAGCATTACACACTCTCCAAGTGTTTGATAAAATATCCGTTTATGGTTTCTTAAGTTATTGAAGTTCTATTGTATGGCTTATGAGTTAAGTGACTTTATGATGATGAAAAGAATATATATATGTGTTGATTTCATGAAAAGTGCCTCTACTGTTGCAAGTTTTCCATACCCAATTGAGGGGGTGATATATCTTAATCGCCTCGTTCGGGGGGTCGTAAGCCCAAACTACCATATTGGGGGGTATATACCTCAATCTCCTTGTTCGAGAGGTGGTAGGCCCGATCTACCGTGTTGGGTGGTATGTACCTTAATCACTTTGTCGGGGGGTGGTATGCCCGTACTACCATGTTTGGGGGTATGTACTCCAGTCGCCTCATTCGGGAAGTGGTAGGCCCATGCTACCAATTGAGGGGTAGGTACCTCAGTCGACTTCCAAGGGGGTGGTAAGCCTTGGATTCCAAGTACTAGTTGCTTGGTCTATAATGATGGTCTCTTCCTACACATGTAATATGTTCAATACAAGCATATGTTACTTCTAGCATCGATCTTACATGCCATATTGTTACTATGTTATTCATTGCTTATAATTATACATTTTGATTATGTTGCCTGTCACTTGTTGCATTGTATCCTACATACTTAGTACATTCAAACGTACTAATGCATACTCTATGCCCACATGATGTTACCATGTAGGAACCTGAGCCCTATTTTGATCATACTCCTCCTTGTGGCTAGTTGGTTCTCTTGAAGATAAGCTATTTGTGAGTCCTCCAGTTTGGGACACTAGCTTTGCTCTTTTTCTCTTGTTATCTCTTTATGTTGCACTTTGATACTAAAGGGTAAGCCAGGAAAGTTTTCTTGGCCCCAGCTCGAATCTAAGCTTAGAGGTGTAGTTGGACAAGTTATGTAATGATGCTTTGAGCTTTGAGTCCTCTTGCCTCTTGAATGTTATTATGTTATGAAAGAGTCCCTTAGCCCCTTTATCCCTATTTCATTCTCTTGATTGTTGTTTAATTGCTTCTACAACCAAGGATATGTGAATGATATGCTATGAGGGTTGTTTGGGATTCCTTCGGGTTCCCCATTCGCCATGTCACGTCTAGGCCCTAGGCTTGGGTCATGACAGGTATTGTTTTCCCTATGAATTCCTAACATAGTGTAACCTCATAGTTGTAACCTTTTCTAGGTGTAGCATCCAGAACTAGTAATTTATGTTCACCTAAATCCTTTTTTCTGACAAATAGATGAATTTAACCATACAACTTAGTCCGTCTATGGGTATTGCTACCCTTGATTTGTTCAGGCTAATTAGGTGAGTGATATGTTGTCAAAGTACAACACTTTTGATGCTTAAAACTAGGATTTTTTGTGTTCTCAGTGAGATATTTGTTGGTTTTATGTGGCTTTGCATTTAGATTTGCAAGATTACAGGTTGGGTATGGTTTGAGGCAAGATTAGAGAAGTTGTTGGTTTTTGATGATTTACGAGACCCTTAGCGACTTGTAGAGGATACCTTGTGACAAATTCCAGTGAGGGATGATTTTCGAATATCAACTAAATGAGATCTACATACGATTCATAGAGAATTCTATGAGTCGTATAGATAGGTTTTGTGAAGTTGTGACATAGAAGAGAAGTCTATAATCCAAGAAGCTGACTACGAGAACTCGGCTATGAGCACTAGAAGACACTACGAGTTGTAAAGACCTTTCGTATAGTTTGCCGACTAGTTTATCTATTTTATTTAGGACTTAATCATAATTACTATAAATAGTACTTTTAGGTTATTTTTCAAAGGGGGACGTCATTATTCAGAGTTTTTAAGGTTTGTACTTAGAGAACTCAATACTTGAGAAAGAAGATTTTGAGAAAACACTTATGGGTAAATTTGATCTTCAGTCTTGTGATTCTCATCAATCTTGGATTTGCTAGATTTCAATTCTATTCTATTAGTGTTCAATTATGTTTTTTCAACTCATAGTTTCTTCATATACACATAGCATGAGTAGTTAAATCCACAACAAGGTAGTGGGAACCATGAAGAATAAAAAGTAAACCTGGGTAATTTACAATTCTTGTATTGGATATATGCATGTATTAATCAATTCTCTTCATTTTGCATGTTTTCTAGTGACGGCCAATATTAGAACTCGCTTAGTGTTACTGACTAGACTAAGGTAGTAATGAATAGGTAAAGAGATTGATTAACAGGATTCAATTGATGTGTTCTCGTCTAATCAACTAAACTTGACCAAGGGGAGGTTGCATTAGGACTTATAGGTAATGGTTAGTATTCCACACTATGGAGATGTGCCAAGTCGCATGGTGAAATTCGCATCTCACTTTTGACCGAAAAGCTTAGTGAACATAAATTACTGTCCCACATGTTTACACTAGATAAGAATTGGATTATTTGGTAATGCTAAGTTGGGGAATCATGGGGAACAAAATACCCTAGTTGCTCTCTATTATTGATTATCTCTTGTGATAGTTACTTTAGTTTATTTTCATATTGAGTATGGTAAACCCCACCCCCCCTTTCTGAGAATTGAGTTAGTTAACTACTTGAATTGCTTTGTGTTGAATTTGTCTCGAGTCTACATATTCTCTGTGGGTTCAACCGTAACCTTGGTTAAGTTTTATATCTTGACAATGATCATTTTGACCTCTAAAAAGAAGGTGTAACTTGGGAGACATCAAGATTTTGGTCCGTTGTAGGGGAATACGACTAGACTTAGTTAGATTCATTAAGTAATTCGAGTGTTAATCCTTAGTCCCTTTATTTTACTTTTGTTTTTATTTTTGTTTATTTGCATGGTGTACAAGTAGTATATGTCCAACATTCAGAGTCAACGAATCCCTTAACTTCACTTGATCTAGAGATTTACCAAACTATAAGAAGAATAGCCCAAGAAAAACCTAATAACATGGCTAATGCAGCCTTGAACCAGGATAATAATGATGATGATAGGAATGAGAACCCACCTCCTTCGAAGGATATTCTATAGCCTCAACAGTTTAGCATCGATGCTTACCTGTGGAATCAGTACAAGTCGAACCTCATGGCTATGGATATGACAGGAGCTATTATTTTGCCACCACTACCGGCAGACACAAAGTTCACAGTCTCGAGTGGGTTATTCAGATGTTGCAAAACCGTGGGCTATTTGTGGGCTTACCATCAGAGGATCCACATAGCCACTTGCACAATGTGGCATTTGTTTGTAAGAGTGTGATGGGAAAACAAAATATGTCTATGGATATTATGGGACTTTGTGTCTTCCTATTATATCTCACAAGCAATGTTGCATAATGGCTTATCTGAGCTCTTGCAGAGTTTAATCACTAGCTGGGCAGATTTACAGAACGCCTTTTGGAGAGGTACTTTCCTAGATCAATGAAGCTAAAGTTGCAATACCAGATCAACAACTTTGAGTAACTTTCTGGTGATTCAAAAAGCATTACTTAGGAGTGGTTTACTAAATGTTTAAGGAGCATCCCTGATAACAAGATAGTTGATGATGCCTTAGGAGAGATTTTCTACCATACTCTTGATGAGAATAGTCAGGCTTGTGTTGACACTATCACGGGGGGCATGTTTCTAGATTAACCATTTGCAAGGATTGTTGAGCGTATGGAGCAAGTGGTCAAGACGAATCATGCATGGGGATAATGGGATAGAGCTTCAATGAAGGGTCTATATGTTATCAATGTGGGTTCAGAGTAAGCCAATATCAATGAACAAATTATGCAGCAGCCTGCTCAGCTTCACACTAACATGGATGTGGTGATCAAGCAAAACCAAGAGAGAGTGAATGCAATGGTTCACCAACCTCTATGTGAACCTATGTATGAGGAGCCATACTATGAGGAGGACGCATGTTTTGTGAATGTTCAGATGAGGGGTTTCCGTACCAACGCCCAAGGGTCCAATCAGGACTATTGGTGCCAAGTTCACAGAAACCAAGGTCAAAACTATGGTAGAGATGGAGCTTTTAGAGACAATCGTGGTAGTTATTATAAAAGGAACAGGGTTCCAAATGCATATAGGGGTCATAAAGAAAGCTTCACAAATAGTCCTTATATGCCATCATATAATTGGGACGCAGGTTCAGGAAATTCCAGAATTGAGGAGATGTTTGACCGCTTGTTGAAGAAGGTTGAGACACAGGATAAGACTCTAAGGGGCATGAAATCAGATATTTCAAGCATAAATTAAAAAATAGAGTCTTATTTTGTGGCTATTAAATAGCTTGAACAATAGTTTGGTCAAGTGTCAACTAAGTTGAATCAGCGTCAGAAGGATACATTGCCTAGTAACACAGTGCAAAATCCTAAGAATGAAGGGCAGTGTATGGTAGTTACTACTAGGGATGGCAAGAGAACTATTGATCCTCCTATGTCAATTGATGAGGAAGATGATCATAAGTAAATGGTTGCAACAAAGGATGCGAATGAAGAGATGATTGTGACAAGGATGGGGTGAGTGAAGTAGTTGAAGCGCCACAGAAGTTTAAGCCCGTCCCTAGGCCTCCTCCTCCTTTCCCTCAAAAAATCAAAAAGAGGTAGGAGAAAGGCAAGTTTAAGTACATTCTCTCTATGCTTAAGCAGCTATCTATCAACATCCCTCTTATTAAGGCTTTGGAGAAAATGTCGGGCTATGCAAAATATATGAAGGACTTGGTCACCAAGAAATGCACTGTGAATCGGGAGCTTTCTCAAGAGCTTCAACATTGCAGTGTTATCACTATCAATTCTTTAGCTCAGACGCATAAAGATCTAGGTACTTTCACTATACCTTGCACTATATGTGATGTGGAGTTTGCAAGGGCACTATGTGACTTAGGTGCTAGTATTAATTTAATACCCTTTGCGGTCTACAAAAAGCTTGGATTGAGATCCTATACTCCTACTAGCATGTGGTTGTTAATGGAGGATCGAACAGTGAAGAAACCTACAGGGATACTTTATGATGTGTTGGTTAAAGTGGAGAAATTCATATTCCCTGCAGACATTGTGATTTTAGACTATGAAATTAACTTCGACATCCCAATAATCTTGGGAAGACCATTCCTAGCCACGAGATAAGCTCTAGTGGATATAAAAGTTGGCCAACTCATGTTTAGATTGAATGACGAAGAAGTTGTCTTTGATATGCGTCAGTCCATGAAGCATCCAGATGAGCCCAAATGTGAAGTCTGGGCAATTGGTGAAGTTTGAATAACCAATTTGTCTAATTCATGTCGCGATAATAAATAAGGCGCTACTTGGGAGGCAACCCAAGATTTTTGATGTAATATCATAGTTATAGGTGTATTTTCAGTTTTTGGATTCATAGGTAGTTGTTTTCTTCTGTTTTGATTGTAATTTTGGATAATAGGTTGGTTGCATATGGGTAACAGTGTATTTCATGAAGAGTACGTAGTTACAGGACTAAGCCAGCAAATTTGGCTAAGAAGAGCATCAAGTTAAGTCTCTACAACTGGGTCTACGAGACATAAAGCAGTTTACAACTCGTACCCCATCTCATAGAGATTTCCAGAGAGCAAGAAAAATATGTACTCTAACCTATGAGCCAACTTTACGATTCATAGTTTAAACTATGAGTCGTTAATGGGGTTCGTTGACCCAGGTAAGTTTTCTGAAATTTTTCTAAGTATGGAAGGTTCTACAAAATCATGACTTACAAGTCGTAGATCCATCTACGACTCATAATTAGGGTTTCATAAGCCCAAGCCTAGTTAATTTTTAGATTGACCAGATTAATATAAAAGGAGGGGTCAAAATTTGACCTAAATTGATCAATCAACCTAACCGTACCACAGCCCCCTCAAAATTCTGATTAACCTCTGGCCACCATTGACCAAAATTCTGGCAAGACTCCGGCAACCCTAGAGTTTTGTGACCATTCACCCTTTCTCTTTTCTACAAGTTGGTCTTTACTCTTGGTAAGTTCTCTATTTAATTTTAAACCCTTAATTTTCCTTATTTAATTGATTGAGTTGATGATTATGATTGGTATGGTGTTTAAACATGAAAACATTGTTGATTTGAATTGTGTTATGTGAAATTGGGTTGCCCTTAGTTGAATTGTTAATTGATTCCAGAATTGGACATTTTGGTCTTATGAATGCTACTTGCTTATGCCTATTGAATCATCCACCAAGTGTGATTGAATGATATTGAATGATTCATGATTGTGAATTGATGATTAATAACATAGGTACATGATAGCTTGAATGAATTAGGGATAGTCGGAATGATAGAATAATTGATGCTAAATCATTTCAATGGGGTGTGTATGTCTGAAGCATGTTCGGGATATCGGTTATTGTGTGCTAATCATTTGGGTGTGAATGTTCTTGATTCGATGCTGATACAATTAGTTGCTGAAAATGTCTTTTGGGTTCCATGTACTTGACTTAGAAACTCAGGTGACTAAGATTTCTAGTTCACAATAGGCTCTTACGACTCATAGAGCAGTCTATGAGTCATAATTGTCCCTCGTGGGAAATTCTAGAAACTTGATATTCCTTAGTATCCACCAAATGAGACCTTCTATGAGTCATAGATCACTTTATGACTCGTATATAGGTCTTGTAGATCTCTGTTTGGCTTCTGTTATTCACTATAATTTTCTATCACCCCAATCTGCGCCTTGTAAATCACTTTATGAGGTGTATCTAGTTTCATAGCCTTTTCCAGGAACTAAAATAGGTTTGAACCACTAGTCTATAAGAGCACTTTATAACCATAGCATTCACTAGAACTCGTAAAGGGGCTTTTGGAGAATCCTTATACAACTGCACTTAGATAATTTTTTGTATACCATTTCTTAATTCTTAGGGCCAACCATGGTATGTTTATATATTTATTTTAGGTATTATGGCCCCGAAAGGTAGATGTGCCGAGATTGAGGCTCTGAGGAGGAAGCTCGAGGATGTGCCTTCCATGTTGAGCCTTCAATACCGCGTAGACCCCTCAGTTGAGCGGGTCATTAGAGATAATTAATACCCAGCCGGACCCAGAGGCTTCTCAACCACAAACCAAAGCTACTGCCAAAGCTGGGAAGCCTTAGTCTCTGGTTGCTAGGCCTTTCCAGACTGAAGAGGGAGGCAGTGATGGGAGTGGTATGCCACAGATGACTCCATACGGAGAAGAGTCAAGTTCTGAAAAGGGATATGAGGAAGGAGTAGATGTCGAGTCCTCCATCGCACCTTATTCATCATCAGCACCGGATGCCTTTACTAACTGATAGTGCGTCGAGGGCATGGAGGAGATATATAGAGAGGGCATGCAGCTGAAAGAGCGAGGCAAGCCAACCTGCTCTACCTATGTGGAGCCTAGGGTGATTTCTGATGGACTTAGTCATGTTTCTGGTCTCTAGGACACGATGATACGATATGCGCTTCAGTGGCTGACAGACTCACTTTGACGATACTCCCCAATTATGGTGAGGGAGTTCTACGCATCCTACACAGCCACCATCCAACGTTCTCTTCCCAATTAGAAGAAAACCTTCACTCAGCCCAAGCTGATAGAGACACGAGTAAAGGGTCGACAAGTAGACATATCAGAGAATACCATCTACCGTATGCTTTTTGGTCCTGAGTACCATGTTCCCAGATTCACAACGGAGTTTAATTACAGGTTGGAGCAGGCCAAGAACCCACTTATCATAAAGGATCCTGAGCATTGGTTCGCATTACTAAGATGGGTAGCCAGGTATATTGTAGAGTAGGGTCCAGTACCTACTTGGGTCACCACCCACACGGAGCCAGTCAGCAAGGCTTCGCTCAGCTTCCCTGCCAAATTTTAGTAGGCTATTGTTCGATCACGCATTCAACTGACCTCGATAGATAATACTCTTATGCTAGAGCATGAAATTTCGGTTGCCAGCATTCTAGCTAGCTATGACATTGATTGGGCCTGCCTTATCGTCTAGTAGATATATAAGGCCACATTGAAGAGGTCACCTTCATCCCATTTTCCGTTTGATCTATAAGCTCTGCTTAGAGTCTCAGGTAGAGATTTTACACTAGTTGGACTTGTTAGTCGAGGCCTAACACACTTTAGAGCCCAGCCTGATCAACGCTGATGAGAACCCAGTGGCACTTCGGTGAGCATAGCCCCCACCTATGCCAAAGATGTTCTCCCCTACGCCACCGCTTGAGGGTTTAGAGATTGACACCCCCACTACCGCTGCTACTACTAAGGAGAGGCCCCCATAACCTAAGGTAGTGGATGAGATGGGGACCACTATTACTGCTACTGCACAAGAGGCCACTACTTCACAGACTCCTATAATGGCATGGTTTATGTGTTTGCCATTTCTATCTAGGCCATAGCGCAATGATTATCATATGCTAAGGCCCAGTTGACTCAGTTTATTTAGCAGATTAGGCCATGAGTCCGCCAGGCTATCGCAAACTCAAAGGGTCAGAGTCAGGCATTCACTATTGCTACCATCCAGGATCGTATTTCTACAGTGGATAGCCGTATCAATGCCTTCGAGAAGAGAGTTCAGAAGAGATTGGCTGAGGCCTGGCCTTCAGATTTGTTATCCTTATAGTTGAAGATGTAACAGCTCCAGGCTGGTATGACAGCATCACTAGCAGTACCAATTACACTACCATAGATGACATCTCCGATGATGATGTTTGACTTATTTGCTCCCAATGAGCCTACTCGTCCTTCCCTTGGGAAGAGACCTTGCACGAATGAGGACCCAGGGGACAGACATATATGTGCGATGATATCAGAGGAGAAGGATCTCAAGTGCTCCTTAAGATAGTTGAGGCATGATGAAGAGATCAAAGAAACTCGAGAGGAGGATTATTTGAGGGGTATTGGCCCCTCTAAATAGAGAACCACCAAGCAGACTACCCCACAGGGAGAGGGTGGTCAAACTCAGCCACAAGCTGGTGCTTACATGCCCAAGTATGTTTTTGACCCCTTCATTTCATTTTTTATTGATTTTGTGCATTGGAGACAATGCGTATCTTTTTCGATGGGGTAGTTATGGGCCTCAGTGAAGTCTGAGTAGCTTGTAGTCCATAACTACCCCAATTTTTTATCTCGAGGTTTCCTTGCCTATGTTCTTTTTCCCTGTGGATATTTAATTTTTGTTCAACCAGCATATTTAGGATGTTTAGATGATATTTGTAGCATATAGTACTAATACTTATGGCATATAGCATCTTTTGTGTTTTGTTTTGAAAAATGTTACCCACCAAAAAAATTTTGATTAGTCGCTAGATAGTAACCATGCATATTTAGGTGTATGACAATATATGTTCTGCTAAGTGAGGGTAAATTGAGATAGAAAGCATGATTTGTAAGTTTCTTGTTGATAACATATGCAATGCCATGAGAGTGTGAGCTTACTTTCTAGATTCATGTATTTTGTACTAATTCAGAACTTACCTTACTACTCTAATTTAGATTGTAGATTGAATGGAGTAGGAAAGTATCTTAGGCCTTTGTTCTGAAATAGTCCACTTTTAGCCTAAAAATAACCAACCAAATGAAGATACATCCCTTGTTTCAAATATTTGAGCGCTAATTCTTTCTAAATACCTAATTAACCTAACCTTATCTAGTGAAAAATCTTGAAATTGGCCCTAGTCTGTCCTTGAGCATTGTGAACATTGACTGATGCAAAAAACCTAAGTTGAGGGTGGCTACCAAAAGTATCCCTGGTTCGAAGGATAGATATTGTGCACTTTAACACAGGCTAAAAGTCTAAGTTGACGGTGCTTGTTGAAAGGATAAAGCACAAAAATAAGGGAGTGAGTTAGGTAGGAGGAGAAAAAGAAGGAAAAAATCATGTACTGGGTGCAAGAAAAATAAAAGATGTCTTTGATTGAGCTAAAAAGCAAAATGAAGTGTGAAAGCAATACAAAAAGTTGAAAAATGAGAAGAAAGAACCTGAAAAAGATTGAATAAGGAAAAAGGGGAGAATAAGGTGAAAAGGACAGAGTTACTAGGGCAAAAGTGTAGAAAATGCAGTTTCAAGGAGGGCCTTTAGTCCCTATTTTCCTAAAATATCATACCAAAGCCCCCGTGAGCCTACATTATAAGCCTAGAAAGTCCTAAAGTGATCCTAGTCCAGTTAGTTGAAGGTTTTTGTAATGAGTGTAGGGGAAAGCCTATGGTATTAGTCATTATGCTTGAATATCTTCTGTGAGAGTGAGTGGTTTTACACAGTCCTAAGGTTAAACATGAAATCATCATTGAGTATCTAATATGGGACTTCTTTTTATGAGGGCACTTGCATTGCATTGTTAGCAGTTGACTTGTTCGGTGATTGTGGACTGTTGAAAGCCCCTAGCTTGTCATACTTGTGTGTCACATGCATAACTTTGCATTGGTTTGCTAAATAGCTACATGATCCTATTTTGAAAAGTTAGTGTGGGTATCTGAGTTTGAGATATATGTGATTTGTGTCATTGAGTTGAGGTCTATGTGTTACTGTATTGTCTATATAGACTGAGTCATCGCTTAAGGACAAGCAATAATTTTAAGTTGAGCATATTGATGTGCTATCAAAGTACAACACTTTGATTCTTAGAAGTTATTATTTTATGTGTTCTCAATGCGGTATTTATTGGTTTTATGTGTATTTGGATTTAGATTTGCAGGATTACAGGTTGGCTATAATTTGGGGAAAAATTATAGAAGTTGCTAGTTTTGGATGATTTACGAGATCCTCTACGGATTGTAGAGCATTTTATGAGTCGTAGAGGATGTCTCGTAATTCCAGTGAGGCATGATTTTTGAAGATCAGCCCAATGAGATTTGCATATGAGTCATAGAGCATTCTACAAGAGGCATAGATAGGTTTCGTGAAAATTTTCAGTGATGGACAATTTAATGAAGTTGAAGCCTATGAACATGCAGTATAAGTTGTAGATCACTTTACAAGTCATGAAGTTATATCATAGAAGAGAAGACCAGAATCCCAAGATCTTACTATGAGACCCGTCTACGAGTTGTAGAAGACACTACGAGTTGTAGAGACCTTTTGTGGAGTTGGTTGCCAGTTTTTCTATTTTATTTAGGACTTGATTGTGATTACTATAAATAGTACTTTTAGGTTATTTTTCAGAGGGGGATTTCATTATTCAGAGCTTTTAGGATTTCTACTTGGATAACTTAATATTTAAGAGAGAAGATTGTGAGAAAACACTAGTGGGTAAATTTGATCTTCAATGAAATGTCCCAAATTGTGGTTCAGAAATGTTCATAATCGTAATTTCCATATATCTCAAAATTTGTGCATGATATCAAGATCTGACTTCATATTCGGGATCAGGAGGCAAAATTGAGTGAGAAATGGGTATAACCCCAATTTTAGAGGGCCCGTGGTGAAAAATAATTTTTGCAAAGTTATGATTTCTAGAGATGATCCGCGCCCTGGCCACGACGCGCCAGGGGTATGAAGATGTACAAATTTCGCCTTCATGTTGGGTCTGCATCACAAACCAGATGCACACCAGCGTTAGTTTTTCCTTTATTTTTCTATTTCAGCCCAAGGTTATTGGGGTCGTAGCCCCATGCCCATTTATACATGAAAACACCTATACCTAGCCATTTTTCAACTCTATTTCACTCAAGACCTACTCGAGACCCTCTCTAACACTTAACCAAATATCTCATTCAAATTTCAAGGATTTTAAGCCTAACTTTGGAATTCAAGGATTATCTTCAAGCTCCAAGTTCTTGTCAAGCTCAACTCAAGAAAACCCAAGTTTAAGGTATGTGGGTTTCATCTATTGGGTCCTTTCATCCATGGAACCCAATCCTCCTTTTTATGAATATTACATGTTTTCAAGTGGTATTATTTATGGGTATCTCTTATAATGGATTTTGATTATAAATTATGTTGAGGTTTTATGAAATGTTGATTGATTAAGCATGTTTATCTATTTCAAGGTTATACTATGAAGTGGTTTTGTCCATTAAGACTATGCTTGTTTTGGGCTATGAAACTATGATCTATTATGAGACTTGATGATGGATTTCAAGGTACCTTACATAAGGGTTCTACTATATATTGGTGGGTTGACTTATGCTGACTTTTATCATATTATTTCACTCTTGAATTGCATGATTTTGAACTAGATTGCACACCCGCCAAGTGTTTGATAAAATGTTGACAAGGATTCTTGAGTTATTGATGATCTATTATATGGTTTACAAGTCAAGTGACTTTTTGATTATTAAGGGACTGTATGTATGTATCAAATTCATGAAAAGTATTTATAGTATTGCAAGTAGACCACACCTTTTTGGGGGGTGACATGCCCAACCACCTTGTTGAGGGGTGACATGCCTTGACCACCTTATTGGGGGGTGACATGCCCATACTACCATGTTGAGGGGTAGGTACCTCGACCATCTTATTAGGGGGTGACATGCCCATATTACCACGTTGAGGGGTAGGTACCTCGATCACCTTGTTAGGGGGTGACATGCCCATATTACCACGTTGAGGGGTAGGAACCTCGACCACCTTGTTGGGGGGTGTCATGCCCATACTACCAAGTTGAGGGTTAGGTATCTCAATCACCTTCCAAAGGGGTGTCATGCCTTGGAGTTTAACTAATAGTTTACTTGGGCTATGTTGGTATGGTCTCGTCCTACACATGTAATCTATATTTGCAAGTTATATGATTTACTAGCATGTTTTACCTAAAGCATTGATCATGCATGCCATATTGATACTATTCTACTCCATTTCTTATGAATATGCATTTAGACTATGTTGGCTATGTCTTGTTGCATTGTGTCCTACATAATTAGTACATTCAGATGTTGTAATGTGTACTCTATGCCTACATGATGTTACCATGTAGGGACCGGAGCACCTCTTGATCATCCTCCACATGGCTAGTTTGGTGCTTTGGAGATAAGCCTTAGTGAGTCCTCAAGTTCAAGGACACTCTCTATGCTACTCTTGTCATTTGCTATTTCTTTATGTTGAACACTTAATACTATAAGAGTGAGCTCGAAAAGTTTCTTGGCCCTTGCTCCAATATATGTTAGAGGTGTTGTTAGAACAATTGATGTACTTATGTTATGAGCTTGACTCTTGAATGTTTTATTATTAGCTAAAACTTCCCTTAGTCCCGTTTCTCTTATTTATACTTTTTGATGTTGATATTTTGCTTTTGTGGACAAGGATATGTAATTGATATGCTAAGAGGCTTGTTTGGGGTTCCTTCGAGTTCCCTATTCATCATGTTACGTCTAGGCCTATGCTTGGATCATGACAAACTTGGTATCAGAGCACTAGGTTGATAATGGTCCTCGAAATCTAAAACACCAAATCGATTAGAGTCTTTCATGGTTATAAAGTGCACTACAGCTATGAGTAAGAGGCTATGAGGCGTTTTAGGAAATATTTCCCTTCTTTATGATCTATATCATTCTATAGAAATTAAGGTAAGGCTTTTTCCTCTAACGAATGTTCTTTGCTATTCTACATCATGCCTATTCCAAGAGGAAAACTAAGGAGAACCCGTTCACCCCCGGAGCAACCGGCCCCTCCCACTCCTCAAGCTCTCTAAGATGAGGGAGTGTCCCATGAAGAGTTTCGAGATGCTATCACCATGTTGGTTCATGCTATGACCAACCAAATTAACCAAGGGGACCAAGCTCCTCATACTCCTACTCAGGCCTTAAGGGTGAGGTATTTCACTAGAATGAACCCACCAGAGTTCCAAGGTGTATAAGGTGTTGTCCATTATGGGGGTCAATTCGAAGGAAAAAGCGAAGTTGGCGGCCTAGCAACTCCAAGGGGTGGCTCAAATTTGGTTCACTCAATGGAAGACAGAGAAGGGAAATGATATTGGTATCCCTTGGCAAGTGTTCAAAGCCATATTTCTCAACTGCTTCTTTCCTATCGAGCTAAGGGAGGCTAAAATAATGGAATTTATGAACCTTAAGCAAGGTTCTGTGAGTTGAGGGAGTATTCGCTCAAGTTTTATGAACTCTCCAAGTATGCCCCACAATTGGTTGCCGAACTGAGATCAAGGATGAACAAATTTGTGTCGTGTCCAACTTGGTTAAGGAGTGTCGTACTGCCATGCTAGTAGGTGATATGGATTTGTCCTGCCTCATGATATGCTGAACAACTAGAGGAGGAAAATCTTAGAAAGAGAAGAAGTGGGGAGTCCAAGAGGGCTCGTTTTGAAGGTGAATTCCAAAATTCCAAGGGTGGCCGATTTACTCAAGGCCATAAGTTCCAAGTCCGAGGGTCTTCCAATACTCCTAATAGAAGGTGTGCTAATGACAACCCTATATGCCAAAGGTGTAGTAGGAGCCATAATGGCCTATGTTTGAAAACACTAATGCTTGTGATGGTTGTGGTGAAGTGGGTCATAAGGTGATTTATTATCCTTGTGCTTAGGACAAAGGTAGAGATGGTCCACAAGTCCAAGGTGCAAATGTGGGTCCAAAGGGAAGAGGAGGAAAACAAGGGGGTGCTCCAAGAAAAAATAGATTATATGCTCTTCGAGGCAGACAAGGGGTGGATGAAGTGTCTGTTGTTGTCACCAGTATGTTAAAGGTTTTTTATTTTGATAGACCTGGGTGTCACTCTTCCTTTTATTACTCCTTTTGTTTACAAAAAGCTTAATGTTAGTCCCTAATTATTGCATGAACCTTATGAAGTGTCTACCCTCGTTGGTGAGTCCATTGTTGCTAAAAGAGTTTATAAATGTTGTCCCGTGTTCATCTTGCATATAATCTTTCCTTGTGATTTTGTTAAATTAGATATGGTGGATTTTGATCTCATTCTTGGGATGGATTGGTTGCATGCATATTAATTGTAGAACCCATAGGGTTAAATTCCAATTCCCTAATCCTTGAGTGGGAAAGTTGTGATGTGGTGGTCAACGGTAGATTCATTTCTTTCCTTAAGCCCAAAGGTTTGATTTCTAAGGGTTGTCTCTATCATCTTGTGAGGGTTCAGGATATTGAGTCCAATGTCCTTCCTATTGAGTTAATTCTGGTGGTTAATGAGTTTCTCGATGTCTTTCCCAAATAGCTTGCCAGTTTTCCTTCCGAAAGGGAAATAGACTTTGGTATAGACCTCGTTCCCGATACTCAACCCATTTCTACTCCCCTTAACTGTATGGCCATGACGGAGTTGAAGGAGAAATTGAGAGATTTGTTGGAGAACGATTTTGTAAGGCCTAGTAAGTCACCTAAGGGTGCACCAGTGTTGTTTGTGAAGAAAAAGGATGGTTCTCTTAGAATGTGCATTGATTACCAACAACTTAATAGGGTCACCATAAAGAACAAGTACCCTCTACCAAGGGTTTATGACCTTTTTTATCAACTTCATAGGGCTAGTCACGTCTCTAAGATTGATCTTTGGTCCGAGTATCACCAATTGAAAGTGAGGGAGTATGATATTTCCAAGACGACATTTTGGACTTGGTATGGGCACTTTTAGTTTAAGGTTAAGTCCTTTGGGTTGACTAATGCACTTTACAACTCAAACTTGACCTCCAAGTATAGGTATGAAAATTATACTTTGCAATCACAGTATTTTTCTCTGGATTTTGTTGAATTTCGCTACATGACCATTTGGTTTTTTATTTTTTATATTATGGATCTTATGAATAGGGTCTTTAAACCCTACATTGACATTATATGCTGGTTTTTATTGATGATATCTTGATTTATTCCCATAATAAAGGAGGAGCATGTGAATCTCTTGAGAGTGGTGTTGCAAATCTTGCGGGAGGAGAGGTTGCATACTAAGTATGAAAAATGTGAATTTGGGTTAAAAGAGGTTGCTTTTCTAAGGCATGTGGTTTCGGATGATGGCATTAAGGTAGATCCTAAGAAGATGGAGGTGATTAGAAATTGGCCTAGACCTTTGACTCAATCCGACATTAGAAGTTTCTTGGGTTTGGCGGGTTATTACTGGGGGTTTGTAAATGGCTTCTCTTCTATTGCTTCTCCTATGACTAAATTGATATAAAAGAAGGCAAAATTCATGTAGATCGTGTGAGAATAGTTTCTAAACTTTGAAAGATAAACTTACCTCCGCTCCTATCTTGTCTCTACCAGAAGGGTTGGAAGAATTTGCTATATATTATGATGTCGCAAGAATCGGTTTGGGGTGTTTTTTGATGCAAAATGGTAAGGTGATATTATATGCCTCTAGACAACTTAAAGTTCACGAGAAGACTTATCCCTCTTATGATCTTGATTGGCAGCCGTGGTGTTTACTTTGAAAACTTGACATCATTATTTGTATGGGGTTCATGTTGATGTGTTTACCGACCATAAGATTCTCCAATAAGTGTTCACCCAAAAAGAATTTAACTTGAGATAAAGAAGGTGGTTAAAGCTCATTAAGGATTATGATATAAGTGTGCATTATCATCCCGGCAAAGTTAATGTTGTGGCTGATGCTCTAAGTAGGGTATCTATGGGTAGTCTAGCCCATGTTGATGATGGTGGCAAGGAGGTGGATAGAGAGGTTCACCGATTGACTAGATTAGGGGTTAGGTTGGATGAGCTTGATAATGGTGGTGTAGTGGTTGTTGACGATTCTAAATCTTCATTGATTGAGGTAAAGGCAAAATAAGATCTTGACCCAGCCTTGCTAGAGTTGAAGGCCATGGTGAGAAATGGTAAAGTGGACATTTTCTCCCAAGGGGAAGATGGTTCCCTTAGGTACCAAGGTAAATTGTATGTGCCAAATATGGGTGATTTGAGGAAATTGATCTTGAAGGAGGCCCATAATTCATCCTATTCCATTCACCCCGGTCCTATAAAGATGTATAGATATTTGAGGAAAGTATATTGGTGGGGTGGTATGAAAAGATACATTGTCAAGTTCACATCCAGATGCCACAATTGTCAACAAGTGAAGGCCAAACATCAAAAGTCCGGTGGCCTAGCACAAGATATAGAAATTCCTACTTGGAAGTGGGAAGAGATCAACATGGATTTTGTGGTTGCGTTGCCTAAAGACTAGGAAACATTTTGATTCTATTTAGGTGGTGGTTGATAGAATGACAAAGTCGGCTCACTTTCTACTGGTTAAGACTACATATGGTGCCGAAGATTATGCTAAATTGTATATTCATGAGTTGGTTAGATTGCATATGGTGCCCTTGTCTATCATTTCGGATTGTGGTGCTCAACTCACTTCACATTATTGGAGGTCCTTTCGAAGAGGACTTGGTACTAAGGTTAAGCTCATGAAACGACCCCAAAAGTGCTCGAAAATGTGCCTCAGAAATGTCCAGAATCATAATTTCCATATATCTCAAATTTCATGTGTTATCCTCAAAATTTGACTTTATATTATTTTTCAAGAGGGAAAATTGTGTAAAATGGGTCTAACACCGATTTTAGAGCAACCGCACCAAAATCCGTAATTCGCGCCCCTGGCACGACGCGCCAAGGGCGCACCCCTATGTTATTTTTGTTCAATTTTTGTGTTTTGATCCAAGGCTTTTGGGTCTTAGGCCCAAGCCTTCCTATGCGTGAAAATACCTATACTTAGCTTTATTTCGCCTTCATATCATTCAAGACATTCCCAAATACTCACTCAAACACTTAGACACATATTTCACTCAAAATCAAAGGTTCCAAATCTCTTCTAGATCTGAAGGAATTGATCCACGCTTTAAGTATCCATTCAAACCTTCATCAAGAAATTCTCCAAAGCTAAGGTATATGGGTTTCAACCATTGGGTTCTTTCACCCATCGTGCCCAAGATTTCTTTTTACTTAAATTGCATGATTATAAGTTGATCTACTTGTGGGTCTTACTTACTATGAATTCCACTACATACTATGTTGGGATTTCATGAAATTATGATTGTTTTAGCATGTTTTGAGTTATGAATCTAAGATCTATTGTGATATTTGATGAAGGGTTTTGATGTATATTGCTTGAGGGTGTTACCAAGTATTTATTGATGGTTTTTTATTGGGTTTTCTAGCATGATTCCATTCTTGAATTGCATGATTTTACACTAGCACTATACACCCACCAAGTGTTTGATAAAATGTCCGATTATGTTTTCTTGAGAAATTAAAGGTCTTATACATATCTTATAAGTTCAAAGACTTTATGATGATGATAGAAATATTTATATAAGTTATATTTATGAGAAGTATCTTTATTATTATAAAGTGTACATGCCTTGTTGAGGGGGTGTTACACTTGACCACCTTAGTGGAGGGTGTGATGTCCATCAACCTTGTTAAGGGGTTGATACCTTGACCACCTAGATGGAGGGTGTGATGTCCATTAACTGGTAAGGAGTTAATACCTTTACCACCTTGATGGAGGGTGTGCTGTCCATTAATCATGTTGAGAGGGTTGATACCTTGACCACTTAGATGGAGGGTGTGATGTCCATTAACCGGTAAGGGGTTGATACCTTTACCACCTTGATGGAGTGTGTGATGTCTATTAAACATGTCGTGGGTTGATACCTTGACCACCTTGATGAAGGGTGCGATGTCCATCTGCCAATTGAGGGGTACATACCTTAATCACCCTCCAAGGCGGTGCTAGGCCTTGGATTCTAAGCACTAGTTGCTTGGGCTTGATGATGGTCTCTTCCTACATACATAATATGTTCTATAAGCATGATTTTACTTCAAGCATCATTCATACATGTCATATTGTTATTATGTTATCCACTGTCTATGTTTATGCATTTCGATTATGTTGCCTATTTCTTGTTGCATTGCGTCCTACATACTTAGTACATTTTAATGTACTAACACATACTTTATGCCTACATAATGTTACCAAGTATGGCTCGCGGCTCTATTTGGTTATTCTCCTCCACGTGGCTAAAGATATCTATTCAAGCTAGTTGGTGAGTCCTCCATTCCGGGGATAGTGATTATTCCCTTATTCTATGTATTAAGACTCTCTTTTCTTGATGTATGTTTCTTACTGACAATTAGGGTAAGCTCGGTTGTATGTCTTGGCCCCCGCTCTTATCTATGTTGTAGAGGTATTGTTGGACATGTTATGTATCTATACTTGGGCCTCGACTCTCTTGTCTCTTGACTCTTATATTATGAATGTTCTCCCTTAGTCCCTTTGCCCTTCCTTCTATTTTTTATGTTATTTGACTGCTTCCGCGACCAAGGATGTATAATGACATATGAAGAGGCTTGTTTGGGGTTCCTTCGGGTTCCCCATTTGTCGGTCATGACTAGGCCCTAGGTCTAGGGCATGACAGCTTAACACGGCCTTTCACCTTCAAACGGATGACCAACCCGAAAGGACTATCAAAACTCTTGAGGATATGCTTAGAGCTTGTGTTTTGGAGTTTAAGGGTAGTTGGGATGAACATCCTCCACTTATTGAATTTGCTTACAACAATAGTTATCATTCAAGCATTGGTATGGCTCACTTTGAAGCTCTTTATGATAGACATTGTAGATCCTGGTTACAAGGTTTGAGGTAGGGGAGATGGCTTTGCTTGGTCCAAATTTGGTTATGGAAGCCTTAGAGATGGTGAGGTTGATAAGGGAGAGATTGAAAATAGCCCAAAGTAGACAAAAGTTCTATTCTGATGTGAGGAAGAGATCTTGAGTTTAAGGTTGGTGATTGGGTTTACTTAAAAGTCTCACCTATGACAGGTTTAGTATGATTTGGCAAGAAGGGGAAATTAAGCCCAAGGATTGTAGGTCCTTATCAAGTTTTAAGGAGAGTGGGTAGGGTTGCATATGAGTTGGAGTTGCTTATGGAGATGAATATGGTGCATTCGATCTTCCATGTGTCTATATTGAGAAAGTTTGTGGGTGACCCAAGTGCCATTATTTCATTAGATGACAAGTGAAGAGGTTGAGAAATAAGGATGTAGCTTCAGTCAAGGTCCTTTGGAAGAATCAACAAGTTGAAATTTCCACTTGGGAAGCCGAGGTGGACATGAGAAAGCGATATCCATATCTCTTCCAGTCTACTCAAGTTGAAGATACTAATTTAAGTCCCCTATATGATTTCAAGTCTTAAGTTTCATCCCTTATGTCATTTTGCATGCATTCATGTTTATATTGACAAATTTATGGTGATTTTGACACTCATATTGAGACTTTTTGAGAATAATGTTTAAATGCATTTGTTGCATTCATGTCGGGCTGAAATCTTCATGATTACTTTTCTTATGCATGTTTCTTTGTCATTCGAGAATGAATGTTCCCAAGGAAGATATATTGAAATGCCCCAAAAATGTGCTTCAGAAATGTCTATGAACATAATTTTCATATATCTCAAAATCTGTGCGTGATATCGAAAATCCAAATTCATATTCGTGAACAGGAGGCAAAATTGAGTGGGAAATGGGTATAACCCTGATTTTATAGGGCCCATATTGAAAAATAATTTTTGCAAAATTATGATTTCTAGAGATAATTCACGCCATGGCCACGACACGTTATGGCCGCGATGCACCGGGGGCGGAGAGATATACATTTTTAGAATTCTTGTTGGGCCGCGTCGCGGACCAATGTTAGTTTTTCCTTCATTTTTCTATTTCAGCCCAAGGGCATTAGGGTCATATTCCCATGCCCATTTACACATGAAAACACCTATACTTAGCCATTTTTCAACTCTATATAACTCAAGACCCTCTCAAAACCCTCTCCAACACTTAATCAAATATCTCATTAAAATTTCAAGGATTTCAAGCCTTACTTTGGAATTCAAGGATTCTCTTCAAGCTCTAAGTTCTGTTCAAGCTCAACTCAAGAAAACCCAAGTTTAAAGTATATGGGTTTCATCCATTAGATCCTTTCACCCATGGAGCCCAATCCTTCTTTTTAATGAATATTGAAGTTTTCATGTTTTATTATTTATGGGTATCTCATATAATTGATTTTGATAATAAATTATGTTGGGATTTTATGAAATGTTGATTGATAAAGCATGTCTATCAATTTCAAGCTTATAATATCAATTGGTTTTGTCAATTGAGACTATGAATCTTTTGGGTGATGAAACTATGATCTATTATGAGATATGATGATGGATTTAAAGGTGGGTTGATTTATATTGAGTTTTTTCATATTATTTCACTCTTTAATTGCATGATTTTGAACTAGCATTGCACACCCACCAAGTGTTTAATAAAATATTGTGACAAGGATCCTTAAGTTATTGATGATCCATTACATGGTTTATAAGTCAAGTGACTTTATGATGATTAAGGGATTGTATGTATGCATCAAATTCATGAAAAGTATCTGTAGTGTTACAAGTTGACCACACCTTGTTGGGGGGTGACATGCCCAACCACCTTGTTGAGGGGGTGACATGCCTTGACTACCTTGTTGAGGGGTGACATGCCCATACTATCACGTTGAGGGGTAGGTACCTCGACCACCTTGTTGGGGGGTAACATACCCATACTACCACGTTGAGGGGTAGGTACCTCAAACCCCTTTGTTAGGGGGTGTCATGCCCATACAACCACATTGAGGGGTAGGTACCTTGACCATCTTGTTGGGGCATCTCATGCCCATACTACCACGTTGAGGGGTAGGTACCTCAATCACCTTCCAAGGGGGTGTCATGCCTTGGAGTTCAAGTAAAAGTTTTCTTGGGCTATGCTGATATAGTCTCTTCCTACACATATAATCTATATTTGCAAGTTATGTGATTTGCAAGTATGTTTCACCTCAAGCTTTGATCGTGCATGCCATATTGATGCTATTCTACTCCATTCCTTATGATTATGCATTTTGACTATGTCTTGTTGCATTGTGTCCTACATACTTAGTACATTCAAATGTACTAATGCATACTCTATGCCTACATGATGTTACCATGTAGGGACTGAAGTATATCTTGATCATCCTCCACGTGGCTAGTTCGGTGTTTTGGAGATAAGCCTTAGTGAGT
>JAOTQR010115935.1:0-24899 GCA_025774065.1 Solanum ossicruentum | reverse complement strand
GAGATTTTGGATAGGCAAGTGAAGAGGTTGAGAAACAAAGATGTAGCTTCTATCAAGGTCCTTTGGAGGAACCAACATGTTGAAAGTGCCACATGGGAAGCCGAGGCGGACATGTGAAAGTGACATCCACATCTCATCCACTCTACTCAAGCCTAAGGTACAAATTTATGTCCCCTATATGATTTCAAGTCTTATGTTTCAACCTTTATGTCATTTTGCATGTATTCAGGGTCATGGCAACAAGTTTATGGGGATTTTTGACATTTATGTTGAGATTTTGAAATGATGTTTAAATGTGTTTGTTGCATATGCATTTGTTGCATTCATGTCGTGCTGAAATCTTCATGATTACTTCTCTCATGTACGTTTCTTTGACATTCGGGCATGAATGTTCCCAAGGGGGAGATATTGAAACGCCCCAAAAAGATGTTTCAAAAATTCCCATAATTGTAATTTCTATATATCTCAAAATTCATGCGTGATATCAAAAATTCGACTTCATATTCTTGATCAAAGGGCAAAATGGAGTGAGAGATGGGTATATCCCTGATTTTGGAGGACCTATAGCCAAAAATAATTTTCACAAATATTTCAATTCAGTAGCCGATGCGCCCTAGCCGCGACGCCCCAGGGGCACTGATCGGTGTTAATTTGCCATCCGCAATGCGGACCGAACGCAGACTAGTTCACGTTTTTTCTTGGCTTTTAATTTTAGCCTGAAGGCCTTGGGGTCATAACCCCATGCCCACTTATGCATGAAAACACCTATACTTAGCCATTTTTCAACTCTATATCACTCAAGACCTTCTCAAAACCCTCTCTAACACTTGACCAAATATTTCATGCAAATTCAAGTACCACAAGCAAATTCTGGATCTTAAGAACTCCATTCAAGCTCCAAGTCTCCTTCAAGTCTACATCAAGAAAACCCAAGTTCCAGGTATGTGGGTTTCATCCATTGGGTCCTTTCACCAATAGAGCCCAACCTCCCTTTTTATGAAAATTGTGTGTTTTCAAGTTATATATTCTATTCGTATCTTTTATTGTGAATTTTGATTACAAATTATGTTGGGGTTTTTATGAAATGTTGATTGAATATTGTTGCTTCCCTAGCGCACACAAGTGTATGTGGTCAAACCAAATAATATAGTGGCTCTCTTCAGAAACCGAATATTGAACCTAAAGGATTTCTCGATTAATAATTTACTAAGTTATATTAATTCTGATTATTTATTTAAGTGGTGAGCAATTAACCAAAAGAGTTATTTTTACAAAATCAATAAATGAATCGATCTAAGATTATGGTTTAGCTAATAATCATGTTTAGCCTCAATTTCATCAAATTATTTCATTATCTAGTTGTTAATTAACAGGGTTAAAATTACCTAAATAGGGTTGCACGTCTCTGCCGGCCTACCGTTATTGACTGCGTAACTACATCGTTGAGCAGGGTAGACACACCAATAAAAATGCATTAGTGTTATCTACCCATATTATGAACCAAGCGAGGTGTAAGGGTAGTTATCACAGGTCCCCCTTACACGAATCAACTTAGTTTTCTAGTCGAACAAGCTCCCTATACTACTGAGTTCTATCCACTCCAATATCTCTTGAATTCAGAGTGAACAACTAATTTACCCCTAGTTGATCAGGCTAAGAAGTATGGATAAAACTAATATAAGAATAAATAAGATGATAAACAAATATTTTGAATTAACAATAACTAAACAATCATCTTATTAACTACCATAATCTTATAACAAGAAGTTTAACTGCATAGAGACATGAAGAAATTACCAAAAATTATTCAAAGATAAATGTAAAGATAAACAATAATGGAGAAGAAAAGATGAAACCAAAATTCTCCGACCTCCACGGAGGCTCCTATTTCTCTCTAGGTCAAAAGTTCTGTTAAAACCTTTTTTTCTATATTTTTACCTAATTTTATGGAATATTTATAAGTGTAGAAAAAAATCTCCAACTAAAATAATTGAGTCCTAAACAAATTGGAAAACCCAAATCCAGAAGAAATTGGGTCTTCACACGAAACAGTGTACGCGGTCTTCAACAATTCCTTGCTGCCACTTGGCAGCTTCTGGTAGCTTCTTCAATTCAATTGCAAATTCCAATTTGCACGGCCTGAATATATATAAAAATATATTATTATAATCAATTTAATCTATTAAGCTGTATGCTTGAGTTTTCTTCTATAAACTTTTCTTTTTAATTCGTTTAAGCTTCAAAACTCTTCATTTTTGTGTCAATTTAATCCTACAAATAAAATACAAAATTTAGCACAATCCATTAAATTTATGCTCAAAAAGAATAAATAAAAGTATTAAATATGAGATAAATCAAATAGGACTACCGTTTTAGTTGATACAAATAATTTAGGTCATACAAAAAATTCATGTACACTTCCCAATCATTGTGCAAAACATACAAATAACTAACAAACTTTTAACCTCCTAGCCTCAAGGAAGGATTCTAACTCATCAAATTTAGGTTTTGCTCACCAAATCTCTCAAAGAAGTTAATAACATCACCTATCTATCATGAAACAAGTGTCGTCACATGAAAAAATAGTCCACACTCAATTCAAAAAATTGAATATAATTTAAGGATTTTGCATTAAAAAACGACTCTCACACTCACAAAGAATTCTTATTTATGCACAAAGAACCATAGGCTTTCCCATTATGTATATCTCCACTAATTAATCATTCTTGAATATAGTCAAATAGGAGTTTAATGGGTTGTAATGTAGGCTAGGGGACGGGTAGGAAAACTATGTAATAGTGACTTACACTTCCCTAAGCACTTTGCACTTTTAGACTTCATCACCCATTATCATCTACTCTTTATTTTTTCAACCCTCTCTTCAATAATTATTTCACTAGCAATATCATCTTATCAAGAATGTTTCACTTTTTTTAATAATTTTTTTGACACCTTCTTTCAAAGAGGGCTTTTTCATCGCCATGTAGCTATCATTGATCACCTTTACCACTTAAGTATCCCTTTTCTTCAAATTAACAATTATAATAAGCCTATGCCACAGTGCTCAAGGAAGCAAGGTGCAAAAACTAAGGACTCAACAAAATTAAATCAAGGTAAAAATATGGTTACGAACAAAAAAAAGCTATAGGCTCAAAAGGGCTAACTAGTGGTATAATATTTGAAAAGGCTAAAATTTTACAAGACAAATCAAAGAAATCCTTTTATCATATCCTAAACAAAATAGTACTTTTTATGCACTTCAATAACACGCAGGGCAAGTTCTAGACTTATATGCAAAACATGGAATAAATAAATTCTGACCACATATGGCACAAGTATCAATCAAGATGGATCAATTCCACTTCTAAGACAGAAAGAGTCATAACAAACTAAAAACATAAAATAAGCTATATATAGAATCACAACCATGAGTCTAAATGTCAAAGAGTCCGCAATTTAATTAGCAATCAAGCAATCATAGGAAAGTACTACTCAAAAATAGCCCTAAATTACAAGTACCAAAGAAGTCAAAGATTTTTTTCTTTCTTCTCCAAAAAATAAAATAAAAAAATAAAAATAAAAGTTTACTTCCTAAAAATAAAAAATACTCGGTTCAAAGGGACCCCCCCCCCTTCAGAAAAGAACCGAAAAGAATAATCAAGGGGAGGGCTAAGCATGCTTCTACTAATGAAAAATAAATATTAAAAATAAAGAAATAAAAAAAATTGTTATTTTTTGAATTTTTATTTTTGTTTTTAACTTTTTAATTTTTTTCTTCTTTTAATATATTGAACAAACTCTAAAGCACACTCCACCCTAAATAATATATTAGGGAGAATTCACACTCCTCACTTGAAAAGATGTTATGACCTCAAAGTATCAATTAAAATTTAAAATAAGGGTTAGAAAAACTCCCTGAGGCCTTTAGACCTAGCTAGAAGCATATTCTCTCAATATCCATCGAGGGTTGTACACACCCCACACTTAAGCTCAAATTGCTCATTTGCTTCAGATTTATGGGTACTCAGACTTCCCCTAATCTGCAAAAAATAAAAACACACAAAAAAGAAAAAGAAAAGTGATACTAAAAAACTTTTTAAAAAAAAAAAATAAAAAGCTACACTACAATTGGGTTGCCTCCCAATAAGCACCTGATTTAACGTCGTGGCACGACTCAAGTTAGCACCAATTTTTCTCTTCACTTTGAAGATAGAAATTGCACCCCTAATTTTGTATCCATTTTCTACTTCGCTTAAGGGGCGGTGGTATGAATACAAAGAAACCAAGTACTAGATATCGCATCTTACACTTCTTGGCCCTTAGACGAGGAATGTAATTTTTTGATTTTCTCTCAAAAAATTCAAGAATATAGACATATTGGTCCTCCTCCTTATCTTCTTTCATAGGCTCAGATAGCTCAAATAATATCCCACTATCCAAGCACAATGTAGAAAAAAGGTAGGAATGAGGCCTACTACACCCTAATTCATGAATTGTATTATTATTTACATCCTCGTGTGTACCCTTCTCAACATCGACAATTGGTGATTGGACATCATACGCCTCAACCTTTGTGTTCAAGTGAGCCTCCATGTCATGAACATCTGAGCCAAATTGATCTATCTCTAGTTTGAGCTTAATTTCTGCCAGATAGGTTGTCATTTTTGTGAGTTGAGTTTCTATTATTGAAATTTGTTGAAAATGAGTTATCTCTAGGGTTGTCATCATGTCCTTTTATTGCTCTATTATTTGCTTCAATAGCTCAATAATGTGAGCCTTTAGTTATTCCTTCTCAACTTCATTACCCCTGCCAACATCACAAACAATAGAAGAATAATAATCGGGGTTCGAGGGAGGGGGATACAAGTTCGGACAACCATCCCAATGAGTACCTTGACCACCATATATATGACAAATATTTCATTCAAAGGATTGGATAGGTGTGCACAACCCGCTCTTCTGAATAGTATGACATTCAATATTCAAGTGGGGTCTATCACAATATTGACAAGGATATCCATCACCCAACCACCATTTATTCCAATCATCCATATCAATAAGAGTACTAAAAAATCTTTTTGATTTTTTTTAAAATATTCGCGCAAACAAAAACAAAAAAAAGAAAAAAGAAAAAATACTAAAAGAAAAAAAAAAGCACTTAAATAATAAAAGAAAAAAATATAACTTAGAAAAATAATTAATTTCTATGTCCCCGACAACAGCGCCAAATACTTGTAGCTTCCCTAGCACACGCAAGTGTACATGGCCAACCCAAGTAATATAGTGGCTCTTTTCAGAAATCGAATGTCGAACCCAAAGGACTTGTTGATTAATTATTTACTAAGTTATATTAATTTTAATTATTTATTTAAGTGGTGAACAATTAACCAAAAGAGATATTTTTACACAGTCAATGAATGAATCGATCTAAGATTATGGTTTACCGAATAATCATGTGTAGCCTCAATTTCATCAAATTATTTGATTATCTAGTTGCTGATTCACAGGGTTAAATTACCTGAACAGGATTGCACGCCTATACTGGCCTACCGTTATTGACTGCCTAACTACATCGTTGAGCGAGAGTAGACAAACCAATAAAAATGCATTAATGTTATCTTCTCGTATTATGAATCGAGTGAGGTGTGCGGGTAGTTGTCACAGGTCTCCTTACACGAATCAACCTAGTTTACTAGTCGAACAAGCTCCCTATACTACTAAGTTCTGTCGACTCCAACATCTCTCTAATTCAGAGTGAACAACTAATTTACCACCTAATTGATCAGGCTAAGAAGTATCGATAAAAGTAATATAAGAACAACTAATATGATAAAAAAATATTTCGAATTAACAATGACTAAACAATCATCTTATTAACTACCATAATCTTAGAACGAGAAATTTAACTCCACATAGACATGAAGAAATTACCACAAATCATTCAAAGATAAATGTAAAAATAAACAATAATGGAGAAGAAAAGATGAAATCAAAACTCTCCGACCACCATGGCGACTCCTATTTCTCTCTAGGTCAAAAGTTTTGTAAAATCTAATTTTATGAAATATTTATAAGTGTTGTAAAAAAGTTCCAATTAAAATAATTGAGTCCAAAACAAACTGGGAAACCCAAATCCGAAAGAAATGACATCTTCATGGGAAACAGTGTATGCCGTCTTCAACAATTCCTTGTTGTCATGTGGCAGCTTCTGGCAGTGTCTTCAATTCCAATTGCAAATGGCACGGCCCGAATATATATGTATAGATATATTATTATAATCAATTTAATCATGCCTTCTTGTGTTTCGTCTGTAAACGTTTCTTTTTAATTCGTTTGAGCTCCAAAACTCTTCATTTTTGCTTCAATTTAATCATACAAATAAAATACAAAATTTAGCACAATCCATAAAATTTATGCTCAAAAATGATAAATAAAAGTATTAAATATGAGGTAAATAATGACTAAAATATGTATTTTTGGCCTCACATCAAATATGCATGTTTATCTATTTCAAGCTTATACTATGAAATGATTTTGGTCTATAAAGACTATGCATGTTTTGAGCTATGAAAATATGATCTATTATGAGATTTGATGATGGATTCAAGGTATCTTACATGAGTGTTTTACTATATGTTGGTGGGTTGATTTACATTAAGTTTTCTCATACTATTTCACTCTTGAATTGCATGACTTTGAACTAGTATCATGGACTCACCAAGTGTTTGATAAAATGTCAAGTCAAGAATTCCTAAGTTATTGATGGTCTATTTCATGATTTACAAGTCAAGTGACTATATGATGATTAAGGGCTTTCAAGTATGTATTGAATTCATGAAAAGTATTTATGATGTTAAAAGTATGATGTTACAACATGTGTGGGAAGATACCCTAACCAACAAAAGTAAGACCAAGCGAGCTATAACTTGGAATTCTGATGATTACCCCTCATCTGTAAAGAGGTGGTCTACTTGCCAAGGTAAACCATACTTCACCTTATGGGAGCTCGTCCCATTTCGGAGAAGTAACCCCCCTTACGGGAACCCATCACATTTCAGCGTAAATTTCATGATAAAGTGCAATAAATGAATTCACTAGTATAGCAAGGGTAAAGCATAATCATATATTAGCACATAGTTTGAGGAAAGGGGTATGGACCCTTGAAGATAGTCCACGCCAATATCCAATCCATCGGTGCTAAGTATAATCCCACAGAATACTTGAAATAATTATAACTTTAATAACTTGTAAAAAACATGACATGAGTAGCTCTTAAACATGCTTGACCTCTAATGGTAGCCTAACTTGAAACATGAGAGTAGATCATAATCATACACATGAACCCTTACTTTAACATGAATGACTCACAAGAGGTAAAACTCTTGAAATAGAGCTTAACTTGATACTTGTAACATCATAGATACTTTTCATGAATTTAATATATACTTGAAAGCCCTTAATCATCATATAGTCACTTGACTTGTAAAGCATGAAATAGATCATCAATAACTTGAGAATTCTTGACTTGACATTTTATCAAATACTTGGTGGGTCCATGATACTAGTTCAAAATCATGCAATTCAAGAGTGACATAAGATGAGAAAACTTAATATAAATCAACCCACAAATATGTAGTAAAACCCTCATGTATAGTACCTTGAAATCCATCATCACATCTCACAATGGATCATAGTTTTATAGCTCAAAACATGTGTAGTCTCAATAGATATAACCAAATCATGATATAAGCTTAAAATAGATAGTTATCCATAATAAATCAACATTTCATAAAATTCCAACATAACATATGCTCATAATTCATAATCATAGATACCCATAGGTAATACATCTTGAACACATGCAATTTTCATAAAAAGGAAGATTGAGCTCCATGGGTGAAAGGACCCTATGGATGAAACCCACAAACCTCAAACTTGGGTTTTCTTGAGATAAGGTTGAAGAGAACTTGGAGATTGAAGAGAATCCTTGAGTTCCAAAGTTAGGCTTGAAATCCTTGAAATTGAATAGGAATTTAGATAAAGTGTTTGAGAGGTTTCAGAGAGGGTTTTTGAGTGATATAGAGTTGAAAAATGGCTAAGTATGGGATAATTTATGTGTAAATGGGCATGGGGCCATGACCCCAATGCCCTTAGGCCGAAACAAAAAAATAAGGAAGAACCAACACTTGTTCGTGATAGATCCACGTAGTGGACCAATCGCATACAGCTATTGTTTTTGAAAAATTAGCAAAAATCAATTTTCGAAATGAGTCCTATAAAATCTAGGTTACACCCATTTTTCACTCTGTTTTTCTCCCTAATCGAGAATGTGAAGTCAAATTTTGAATATCATGAATGAACTTTGAGATATATGGAAATTTTGATTATGGACATTTTCGAAGCACATTTTGGGGCATTTCAATTACTCCTTTTGTTGCCAAAAAGCTTCATGTTAGTCCCGAATTGTTTGTGAACCTTATGAAGTGTCTACCCCCGTTGGTGAGTCCATAGTTACTAAGAAATTCTATAGAAATTTTTCCATGTTCATATTGCATAAAGTCTTTGTCACGGCCCAAGCCTAGGGCCTAGACGAGACACGGCGAATGGGGAACCTGAAGGAACCCTAAACAAGCCTCTTAACTTATCATTACACATCATTGGTCACGGAAGCATATACCAAACATAAAGAATACGAATGTGGGTAAAAGGGACTAAGGGGAAAGCTTGCATAACATCATAACCAAGAGACAAAGAGTCAAAGCTCATATCATAGATACATAGCACATCCAACAAACACTTCTACTACTTAGATAAGAGCGGGGGCCAAGACAAAGCAACTGGCTAACCCTCATAGTTAAAATAGAAAATAAAGAACAGTGTCTCAATACATAATAAGAGAAACATAAGTAAACTTCCCCGGAATGGAGGACTCACCAACTAGCTTTAGTAGTACAGAACTAGCCATGTGGAGGAGGAGGATGATCAACTTGTCCTCCGGTTCCTACATGGTGATATCATGTAGGTAAGAGTATGGGTTAGTACGTTTGAATGTACTAGGTATGTAAGATGCAATGCAACAAGAGATAGGCATCACAATCAAAATGCATAACAATAGGCAATAGGCATAATATAACAATATGGCACGTAAGATCAATGCTCAAGTAAAACATGCTTAAGTAGCTCATGCTCATATAAGATATCATATGTGTAGAAAAGACCAAGCTAGATTTCCAAAGTACAAGCACCTTGGTTGGTTGATGATGATCTCACCCCATCACTCTGGTGGTGAAGTACAAATCCCTCACATGGTTGATAATAAGCTCACCCTGTCACCCTGGTGGTGAAGTACAAACCCTCACATGGTTGATGAGTACAAACCCCAATCTCGATTATCCGGACCCTTAGTCCCCCTGATCAGGCATGGTCTAATGCAACACTTTATATTTAATATATCATTTACATAAGCTCATTTCATCATCATAACATCAATCATAGCATATCTCATGCTTTGGACCTTCAATTCCTCAAGAAACCATAACCGAACATTTTATTAAAAACTTAGAGGGTGTGTAGTGCTAGTGTAAAACCATGTAATTCAAGAGTGAAATCATGCTAGTAAATTCAATGTAAAAGCTTCAATAGATACTTGGTAATACCCTCAATCAATAAAAATCAAAACCCTTTACCAATCCATTCAATAGATTTTAGTTCATTACTTAAAACATGGTAAAACAATCATAATTTCATATGCTCAAACATAGTGTGCAGTGATTTTCATTATAATCAATACCCATGAATAAATCACCTTTGAATCATGAAATTTGTAAGAAAAGAAGCTTGGGCATCATGGGTGAAAGGAACTCGTCAAAGAAACCCACATACCTTAGCTCGGAGATGAACTTAGTGAAGAATGGAGGTGGAGACTTGAAGCTTGAAGAAGAACCTAAGGAAATCCTTAGATCCTAGAAGAGGTTTTGAGACTTGAATTTAGGAGTGAAAATATGGCTAAGTGTTTTAGTGAGTATTGGAGAATGTTTAGGATGATATAAGGGTGAAATATGGCTAAGTATAGGTAATTTCATATTTGGAAACACTTAAGGCCCAAGACCCAAAAGTCTTGGACCGAGATAGAAAAACTAGACAAAAAATACATAGGAGCATGCCCTTGGCGCATCACACCAGTGGCGCAAATCGTCTCTGAAAATCATATTTTTGCGATTTTCAAATTTTGCTACGGTTGTTCTTAAGTCGGGGTTAGACCCTTTTCCCCCTAAATTTGACTCCTTGAACAAGAATATAAAGTTGGATTTTGATATCGTGCACAAAGTTTGAGATATATGGAAATTATGATTCTAGGCACTTTTGAGGCACATTTTCGAGCACTTTTTGGGGTCGCCCTTGGGAACATTAATCCTCGAATGTAAAAGAGATGTAAAATATAAGAGTGATCATAAACAATTATCCCCAACATAGAATGCAACATTAGATTTAAAACCCCATTTCCAAAATCTCAACATAAGGCAAAATCATCACAAATTTGGCAACTTAAACATTAATGCATATAAATGACATAGCGGCTGAAGTATAAGACTTGAAATCACATAGGGGCCTTAGAATTAGGACCTTTAGCTTGAGTAGAGTGGAAAAGATAAGGATACCACTTTTGCATATCCGTTTCGGCCTCCCATGTAGCACTTTCGACTTATTGGTTCCTCCAAAGGACCTTAACAGATATCACCTCCTTGTTCCTCAATCTCTTCACTTGCCTATCCAAAATTTGAACCAGAACCTCCTCATAAGTCAAGTTATCCTCAACAACCCCCATAACATCAAGAGGCACAATAGCATTAGGATCACCTACATATTTCCTCAACATAGAGACATGAAATACCGGATGAACCAATTCCATCTCACTACATAACTTCAACTCATAAGCTACCTTGTCAATCCTTCTTATGACCTCATAAGGACCAACATATATTGGGCTCAACTTGCCCTTCTTGCCAAAATTGACCACACCCTTTATGGGTGAAACCTTTAGGTAAACCCAATCACCATTTTGAATTCAAGGTCTCTTCTTCTCACGTCGACATAGGATTTTTGACAACTTTGGGCCATCTTTAACATTTCTCTAATCATCCTAACCTTCTCAAGAGCCTCCATAATCAGATCTGGTCCCAACAAAGCTATCTCACCAACCTCAAACCACCCAACTGGTGATCTACAACACCTACCATAAAGAGCCTCAAAGGAAGCCATATTGATGCTGGAATGATAGCTATTGTTGTAGGAAAACTCAATCAAAGGAAGATGATCATCCCAACTACCTTTAAGCTCCAACATATATGCTCTAAAAATATCCTCAAGGGTTTGGATAGTCCTCTTGGCTTGGCCATCCGTTTGAGGGTGGAAGGCCATAGAAAGCTTAACTCTAGTACCAAGACCCCTTTGGAAAGATCTCCAAAAATGTGAAGTAAATTGTGCCCCATAATCTGATATGATGGACAAAGGAACCCCATGAAATATTACCAAGTCATGAATGTATAATCTTGCATAATCTTCAGCCCCATATGTGGTCTTAACCGGTAGAAAATGAGCCAATTTCATCATCCTATCAACCACAACCCAAATGGAATCAAAATATTTTCTAGTCTTGTGCAACCCAACCACAAAATCCATATCAATCACCTCCCACTTCGAAGTAGGAATTTCTATGCCTTGGGTTAAGCCACCTGGCCTTTGATGTTTGGCATTGACTTGTTGACAAGTATAGCAATTGGAAAAGAATTTGGTAATGTCCCTCTTCATGCCTACCCATCAATACACATTCCTCAAATCTCTATACATTTTGGTGGAATCGGGGTGGATAGAGTAAGAAGAATTATGGGCCTCATCAAGGATTTTCTCCCTCAAACCATCAAAATAAGGCACACATAACCTACCTCGGTACCTAGGGGCACCATCTCCCCCTTGGGAGAAAACCTCTACTTTTCCCTCTTTCACCAAGGTCTTCCATTCAAGCAAGGAGGAGTCAAGATCTTGTTTTGCTATCACCTCATCAACCAATGAAGATTTAGACCCATTAACGACAACAACACCATTATCACCAACCTCTTCCAACCTAACCTCTAATCTAGACAATTGGTGCACCTCCTTAGCCATTTCCTTATCACTACCATCAATATGAGCTAGGCTACCTATAGATACCCTACTCAAAGCATCCGCCACAACAATTGTCTTACCCAGATGATAGTGCAGACTCATATCATAGTCTTTCAGAAGTTCTAACCATCTCCTTTGCCTCAAGTTGAGATCTTTTTGGGTGAAGACATATTGGAGACTCTTATGATCGGTGAACACATCCACATGCACCCCATACAAGTAGTGATGCCAAATCTTTAATGCAAACACAACGCGGCTAATTCTAGATCATGGGTAAGGTAGTTCCTTTCATGTACCTTGAGTTTCTTAGAGCCATGAGCTATGACCTTACCATTTTGCATTAACACACAACCCAAACCAACTCGGGAAGCATCACAATACACCACAAATCCCTCAAGCCCAGCTGGTAGTGATAATATAGGAGAGGACACAAGCTTGTCTTTCAATGTTTGGAAGGTCCTCTCACACTCATCAGTCCACACAAACTTAACCATCTTTTGAGTCAATTTTTTCATAGGGGAAGCAATGCAGGAGAACCCATTCACAAACTTTCTATAATAATCCGCAAGGCCTAGGAAGCTCCTAATATCCGATGGGGTTAATGGTCTAGGCCAAATTTCTAATCATATCGATTTTCTATGGATCCACCTTAATACCATCCACCGACACCACATGACCCAAGACTGCAACCTCCTTCAACAAAAATTCACACTTTTCATACTTAGCATACAATTTCTCCTCCCTCAATCTTTGCAACACACCCCTCAAATGACCCATATGCCTCCCTACTATGTGAATATATCAATATATCATCAATGAATACCACAACAAAGGAATCAAGGTAAGGTTTGAAGACCCTATTCATAAGGTCCATGAAGATGGTTGGTGCATTGGTCAACCCAAAAGACATCACAACAAACTCATAGGGCCCATATCTAGTCCGGAAGGTCGTCTTTGGAATATCACACTCTCTCACCTTTACTTGATGATACCCAGACCAAAGATCAATCTTAGAGAAATAGCTATTGCAATTGGTCAAAAAAATCATCAATTCTTGGAAGAGGATACTTATTCTTTATAGTGACCCTATTGAGTTGTCGCTAGTCAATACACATCCTAAGGGACCCATCTTTCTTTTTCCCAAACAACACCAGAGCACCCCATGGTGATTGTCTAAGTTTAATAAATGCCTTCTCCAATAAGTCCCTCACTTGTTCCTTCAACTCCTTCAACTTCGTCGGGGCCATACGATAAGGGGGAATAGAAATTGGTTGAGTATCGGGGAGGAGGTCTATGCCAAAGTCTATTTCTCTTATGGGAGGAACACTGGGAAGGTCATTTGGGAATACATTAAGAAACTCATTTACAACCGGGACCGACTCTATAGAAAGTACTTTAGAATCTATATCCCTAACCCTCAAAAGGTGGTAAAGATATCCCTTCGAGATCAACTTACGGGCTTTAATGCAAAAGATGAATCTACCCTTGACCACCACATCTTGACTTTCCCACTTAAGGATGGGTTCATTTGGAAATTGGAATTTGACCCTACGGGTTCTACAATCAATAGAAGTGTAGTACGCATGCAACCAATCCATCTCAAGAATGACATCAAAATCAACCATGTCTAATTCAACAAGATCACAAGGAAACAATTTATGCAAAATACAAATAGGAAAACTTCTATAAACTTTTCTAGCAATAATAGATGTACCAAAAGGATTAGACACTTCATACGACTCATGCAACAACTCAGGGTCAACATGGAACTTTTGGGCAAAAAAGGGGGTGACAAAAGAAAGAGTGGCGCCGGATCAATCAAAGCATATACATCAAAGTCAAAGATTTTCAACATACCAGTAACATCATCGGGAACCTCACCAAACCCTTCCCTCCCATGTAGAGCATAAAATTGATTGTGCCTTGGGGCACTACCTTGATGACCACCCCTACCTAATAGAACTGCATTTTCACCCCAGCCCTTGCCACGGTTTCTTAGACAATCCACCTTTTTGTGACCAAGCTCCCCACATTCAAAGCATGTGTTAGAATCTTTCAAACATGGGCCTCTATGATTCCTTCAACATTTAGGACACACATCAATAGAAGCCACACCACCAATACCTTGAGGCCTAAGAAAATCATTGGAAACCCCCTGTTAGTAGCATAAGAAGACCCTTGGCCTTGATGAAATCTAGCACCCTTTTGGAACGTACCCTCAAAATAGACCCTCTTGGCCTCACGAGTCCTCCTCTTCCTCAATTTTTTCCCCTCCATTTTCTTGGCATATGTCATTAATCGGGATAAGTCCATGTCACTAATTAGCATGGTAGACAAACATTCTTCACTCACCAAGTTGGAGACCCCCATCATAAATTTATTCATCCTAGATCTAGGATTGGACACCAAATGAGGAGCATACTTTGAAAGTTGATTGAACTTGAGGACATACTCTCTCACACTCATGAAACCTTATTTCAAATTCATCAATTCTATCAACTTAGCTTCCTTAAGCTCAAGAGCGAAGAACCGATTAAGAAAAGCCAATTTAAACTCTTCTCAAAGCACCACATTACCATTTCCTTTCTCCCCCTTCCATTGGTCACACCATATTTTGGTTACCCCTTTGAGTTGGTATGCCGCTAACTCAGCTTTTTTATTCATCCCAATACCCATGATAGTCAAAATCTGGTAGACCTCATCAAAAAAACTCTTGTGGATCTTCATCCACCTTTGACTCATAGAATAACGGAGGATCATCCTTTACCCTAGCTCCCGGGGTAGTATCATGAGGGGCTTAGGCCCCTTGGTGGACTTGATTGGCCACAACTTGGGCAAGCATTGTGAGAGTATCCCGGAGCTCACCATTGGTAGGTTACTTCTCGGGAGTTTGGGCCCTTTTTCCTCGAGTGTTAGGAATGATCTAGCATATCAAAGAACAATCATTAGGGAAAAAATACTTGCCAGAACTCTATAGGATGACTTTGAACATAAAGAAGGAAAATATTTCCTAAAACACCTCATAGCCTCCTATTCATAGTCATGGCGCGCTTCATAACCATGAATAGGACTCTAATCGACACGGTGTGTTGGACTCATTGGATCTATCAACCTAGTGCTCTGATACTAAGTTTGTCACGACCCAAACCTAGGGCCTAGATGTGACACTATGAATAGGGAACTCGAAGAAACCCCAAACAAGCTTTTTAACTTATCATTACACATCATTGGTCGCGGAAGCATATACAAGACATAAAGAATAAGAATGGGGGCAAAAGGGACTAAGGGGAAAGCTTACATAATATCATAATCAAGAGACAAAGAGTCAAAGCTCATATCATAGATATATAACATGTCCAACAAACACCTCTACTACTTAAATAAGAGTGGGGGCCAAGATAAAGCAATCGAGCTCACCCTTATAGTCAAAATAGTACATAAAGAAGAGTGTCTCAATACATAATAAGAGAAACATAGGTAAACATCCCTGGAATGAATCAACTAGCTTAAGTAATGTGGAGGAGGAGGAGGATCAACTTGGCCTCTGGTTCCTACATGGTGATATCATATAGGCAAGAGTATGTGTTAGTACGTTTGAATGTACTAAGTATGTAGGATACAATACAATAAGAGATAGGCATCACAATCAAAATGCATAATAGTAGGTAATAGGAATAATATAACAATATGACATATATGACTAATGCTCAAATAAAACATGCTTAAGTAGCTCATGCTCATATAAGATATCATATGTGTAGAAGAGGCCAAGCTAGATTTTCACAGTACAAATCCCTTGGTTGGTTGATGATGATCTCACCCCATCACCCTGGTAGTGAAGTACAAACCCCTCACATGGTCGATGATAATCTCACCCTATCACCTTGGTGGCAAAGTACAAACCCCTCACATGGTTGATGAGTACAAACCCCAATCTCGGTTATCCGGACTCTTAGTCCCTCGGGATCGGGCATGGTCTAATGCAACACTTTATATATAATATAACATTTACATAAGCTCATTTCATCATTATAGCATCAATCATATCATATCTCATATTTTGGACCTTCAATTCCTTAAAAAACCATAATCAGACATTTTTATCAAACACTTAGAGAGTGTGTAGTGCTAGTGTAAAACTATGCAATTCAAGAGTGAAACCATGATAGTAAATTAAGTGTAAAAGCTTCAATAGATACTTGGTAACACCCTCAAGCAATAAACATCAAAACCCATCACCAATCCTTTCAATAGATCTTAGATTCATAGCTCAAAATAAGGTAAAACAATCATAATTTCATATGCTCAAATATAGTGTGCAGTGAATTTAAAAATAATTAAGATTGGAGATGAACTTGGTGAAGATGGAAGGTGGAAACTTGAAGCTTAAAGAAGAATCATCAAGGAAATCCTTAGATCCTAAAATGTTTTGAGACTTGAATTTGGGAGTAAAAATATGGCTAGGTGTTTGAGTGAGTATTGGGGAATGTTGTGGGATGATATAAGGGTGAAATATGTCTAAGTATAAGTACTTTCACGTTTGGGAACACTTAGGCCCAAGACCCAAAGTCTTGGACCGAGATAGAAAAATTGGAAAAAACAATACATAGGAGCGCGCCCTTGGCGCGTCGCGCCAGGGGCGCATATCATCTCTGGAAATCGCATTTTCGCGATTTTTAAATTTTGCTATGGTTGCTCTTAAATCGGGGTTAGACTCTTTTCCCCCTAATTTTGACCCCTTGAATAAGAATATGAAGTCGAATTTTTGATATCACGCATGAATTTTGAGATATATTGAAACTACGTTTCGGGGCACTTTCGAGGCACATTTCTTGGGCACTTTTTGGGGTTGTTTCAGTCTTGCCTTGTGATTTTGTTGAACTAGATATGGTGGATTTTGATATCATTCTAGGGATGGATTGGTTGCATGCATATCGTGATTTTATTGATTGTAGAACCCGTATAGTTAGATTCTAATTTCCTAATGAGCCCATCCTTGAGTTGGAAAGTCATAATATGGTGGTGAAGGGTAGATTTATTTCTTGTATTAAAGCCCAAAAGTTGATTTCTAAGGGTTGCATTTATCATCTTGTGAGGGTTAGGGATTTTGAGTTTAAAGTCCTTCCTGTTGAGTCAGTTCTGATGGTCAATGAGTTTCTTGATGTCTTTCCCAATGAGCTTCCCGGTGTTCCTCCCGAAAGGGAAATAGACTCTGGTATATACCTCCTTCCTGATACATAATCCATTTCCATTCCCCCTTATCATATAGCCCCAGTGTAATTGAAGGAGTTGAAGGATCAATTGAGGGATTTGTTGGAGAAGGGTTTCATAAGGCTTAGTAAATCACCTTAGGGTGCACTGGTGCTGTTTGTGAAGAAGAGGGATGGTTCCCATAGGATGTGTATTGATTACCGGAAACTTAATAAGGTAACCATAAAGAATGAGTACCCTCTACAAAGGATTGATGGCCTTTTTGATCAACTACAAAGGGCTAGTCACTTTTCTAAGATTGATCTTCAGCCCGAATACCACCAAGTGAAGGTGAGGAAGTGTAATATTTCCAAGGCAGCTTTTCAGACTAGGTATGGACACTTTGAATTTGTGGTAATGTCTTATGGGTTGACTAATGCACCGGCTATATTTATGGATCTCATGAATAGGGCCTTTAAACTCTGCATTGATATGTTTGTGGTGGTAATTATTGATGATATATTGATTTATTCTCGGAGTAAGGAAGAGCATGTGAACCACTTGAGGGTAGTATTGCAAATCTTAAAGGATGAGAGGTTGTTAGCTAAATATGAAAAGTGTGAATTTTGGTTGATAAAGGTTGCTTTTCTAGGACATATGGTTGGGTGATGGCAATAAGGTGGATCCTAAGAGATGGAGATGATAAGAAATTGTCCTAGACCCTTGACTCTGTCGGATATTAGGAGTTTCTTGGGTTTAGAGGGTTACTATCGGAGGTTTGTGAATGGCTTTTCTTCTATTGATTCTTCTATGATAAAGTTGACCAGAAAGAAGGCAAAATTGATGTGGATTGATAAATGTGAAAAGAGTTTTCAAACTTTGAAGGATAAGCTTGTCTCTGCTCCTACTTTGGCTCTACTGGAAGGGTTAGAAGGGTATATTGTGATGCCTCAAAGATTGGTTTGGGGTGTGTGTTGATGCAAAATGGAAAGGTGATAGCATATGCCTCTAGACAACTTAAGGTGCATGGGCGAAATTATCCCACCCATGATCTTGAATTGGCGGTCGTGGTGTTTGCTTTGAAAATTTGGCGTCACTACTTGTATGGGGTTCATATTGATGTGTTTACTGACCATAAGAGTCTCTAATATGTGTTCATCCAGAAAGATCTTAACTTGAGACAAAGAACGTCGTTAGAGCTCCTTAAAGATTATGACATAAGTGTATATTATCATCCCAGCAAAGTTAATGTTGTGGTCGATGCTCTAATTAGAGTATCCATGGGTAGTCTAGCTCATATTGTGGATGATGGCAAAGAGGTGGCTAGAGAAGTTCACCGATTGGCTAGGTTGGGGATTAGGTTAGATGAAGTTAAAAATAGGGTTGTGGTGATTGTTGATCGTTCTAAATCTTCTTTGACTGGGGCAAGTAAACTCAAAACAAGATCATGGCCCCATCTTGCTAGAATTGAAGACCTTGGTGAAGGATGGTAAAGTGGAGGTTTTCTCCCAAGGGGGAGATGGTGTCGTTAGGTACCAAGGTAGATTATGTGTGCGTAATGTTGATGACTTAAGGGAGTTGAATTTGAAGGAGGCTCACAACTCATCCTATTTTATTCACCTCGATTCTACAAAGATGTATAGAGACTTGAGGGAGGTGTATTAGTGGGGAGGTATGAAGAGGGATATTGTCAAGTTTGTATTCGGTTGTTACAATTATCAACAAGTGAAAGCCAAACATCAAAGGCCGGGTGGCCTAGCCCAAGATATAGAAATTCCTACTTGAAAGTGGAAGAAATCAACATGAATTTTGTGGTTGGGTTGCCTAAACCTAGGAGACACTTTGACTCTATTTGGGTTGTCATAGATAGAATGACAAAGTCGGCTCATTTTCTACCGGTCAAAACCAGTTATGGTGCTGACGATTATGCCAAGTTGTATATTCATGAGTTGGTTAGATTGCATGGGGTGTCCTTGTTTATTATTTCTGATCATGGTGCTCAATTTACTTCTCATTTTTGGAGGTTCTTCCAAAGAGGTCTTGGTACAAAGGGAAAGCTTAGCACGACTTTTCATCCTCAAACGGATGACCAAGCCGAAAGGACTATCCAAACTCTTGAGGATATTCTTATAACATATTTAAATAGAAAATAAACAAATCCTATTTCTTTTTTTAAATCCTATTTTGGGTGGATTTAAAATGAATTAGAATTAAGAAATAGGATTTTAGGGATAAGGAATAAATTGAACAAACAAACCATGGATAAATCCAAGCGACATTTTCTTAAATTCAAGCGATCTTTTCGTAGGTGTTTGCCCCCGATTCAATCGGAGGATCGAATTGACTATAGAAACATGAGTTTAATTAGTCAATTTAATAGTCAACAAGAAAAAATATTATCAAGACGTGTGAATAAATTGACCTTGAAACAACAACGACTAATTACTCTTGCTATAAAACAAGCTCGTATTTTATCTTTGTTACCTTTTCTCAATAATGAAAAACAATTTGAAAGAACCGAGTCGACCGCTAGAATTACTAGTTTTAAAGCCTGAAATAAATAGGATTACTTTTTCTTCACTTGAATCATAATTACAAGAATCTAGATTTGAGTGAATCTAGATTTGAGTATCGTGTCATAAGAAAAAAACGAATCGGTTAGAGCTTATGTTTTAGAGTTTAAGGGTAGTTGGGATGAACATCTTCCACTTATTGCATTTGCTTACAACAATAGCTATCACTCAAGCATCGGTATGGATCCCTTTGATGCTTTATATGGTAGGTACTGTAGATCCCCGGTTAGGTGGTTTGATGTGGGGGAGATGGATTTGCTAAGTCCAGATTTGGTAATGGAAGCCTTGGAGAAGGTGAGGTTGACAAAGAAGACGTTGAAGAAAATTGAAAGTAGACAAAGGTCTTACTACGATATGAGAAGAAGAGATCTTGAGTTTAAGATTGGTAATTGGGTTTACTTAAAGGTCTCACCCATGAAGGATGGGGCCCAGTTTGCGAGAAAGGAAAATTGAGCCCGAGCTTTATGGGTCCTTATAAAGTTTTCTAAGGAGGATGTTTAAGGTTGCAAATGAGTTGGTGGTTCCTATGGAGATGAATATGGTTCATCCGGTCTTCCATGTGTCCATGTTAAGAAAGTGTGTGGGTAACCCAAGTACTATAATGCCTTTAGAAGTTGTGCGTGTTGTAGAAGATAATTTGACCTATAAGGAGGTCCCAGTGGAGATTTTGGATAGATAAGTGAAGAGGTTGAGAAATAATGAAGTAGCTTCCATCAAGGTCCTTTGGAGGAATCAATAAGTTGAAAGTGCCACATGGGAGGCCGAAGCGGATATGAGAAAGCGATACCCATATCTCTTCCACTCTACTCAAGCTGAAGGTAATAACTTAACTCTCATCTATGATTTCAAGTCGTAAGTTTCATCCCTCATGTCATTTTGCATACATTCATGTTTATGGTAATAAGTTTATGGTGATTTTTGACATTCATGTTGAGATTTTTTGAAAATGATGTTTAAATGTATTTGTTGCATTCATTTCAAGCTGAAATCTTCATAATTACTTCTCTTACTCATGTTTCTTTGATATTCGGGGATGAATATTCCTAAGGGAGAAATATTGAAACGCCCCACATGTGCTTCAGAATGCCCCATAATCGTAATCTCCATATATCTCAAAATTTGTGTCTGGTTTCAAAACTCTGACTTCATATACTTGATCGGGGGCAAAATTGAGTGGAAAATGGGTATAACACAAATTTTAAAATAGCGAAAAACAATTTTGCTATTTTTTCATAATCAAGTGTCTATTTGCGCCCGGGCCACGATGCACCAGGGGCATGGACTAGTGTGAATGTTGCTCCGCATCTGGTCCTGGCGCAGACCAGTATATTATTTTCCTTGGTTTTTGTATTTATGCCAAGGGCACTAGGTTCATAGCCCCATGCCTACTTAAAAGTGAAATCACTCATACTTAGCCATTTTTCAACTCTATAACTCACAAAACCCTCTCTATAACCTCTCTAAGACTCTATCAATTCTTTCATTCAAATCGAAGGATTTCAAGCTCAATTTTGGAACTCAAGAACTCATTTCAAGCTCTAAGTCTACTTCAAGCTCATTTCAAGGAATTCAAGGTTTAAGGTATGTGGATCTTCATCCATGGGTTGTTTTACCCATGGAGCCCAACCTTCCCTTTTTATGAAAATTGCATGTTTTCAAGTTATATTACCTATGGGTATCTCTTATAATGAATTATGAGCATAAATCATGTTGGGGTTTTACCAAGTGTTTATTGATTATGCATGAATGTCTATGCTAAGCTTATTAAATGAATTGATTATATCTATTGTGACTATACATGTTTTGAGCTATCAAACCGTGAACTACTATGAGCTTTTGTGATGGATTTCAAAGGTACCCTACATGAGGGTTTTACTGTCATGTTGGTGAGTTGATTTGCATGGGATTTATTCATTTTGTTTTACTCTCGAATTTCATGATTTTGGAATAAGTATCATGAACCCACCATGTGTTTGATAAAATGACATGAAAAGAATTCTCAAGTTATTGATGATCTATTACATGATTTGCATATGTCTTGTAGCATTGCACCTCGCATACTTAGTACATTCAAACATACTAACGCAAACTTTATGCCTACATGATATTACCATGTAGAGACCTTAGCTCCTTTTGATCATCCTCCTCCACGTGGCTAGCTCGGTACTTCGGAGAAAAGCATTGGTGAGTCCTCAAGTCTGAGGACAATATCTAAACTACTTTTGCTATGTTGAGACTTCTTTATGTTGAACACTTCTTATTATGAGAGTGAGCCCCGAAAAGTGTCTTGGACCCTGCTCCATTCCAAGATAGAGGTGTTGTTGGATACTATAATCTAATTATGCTATATTCTTGACTCTTTTATTGTTTTATAAATATCAACATTTCCCTTAGTCCCGCTTTCCTTTTTATTATATCTTGTAAAGCTTATTTTGCTTCTGCGACTAAGGATGTATGATTTATATTCTAAGAGGCTTGTTTGGGGTCCTTTCGGGTTCCCCAATCGCCATGTCACGTCTAAGCCCTAGGCTTGGGTTGTGAAAAACTTGATATCAGAGCACTAGGTTGTTAATGGTCCTCAGAAATCTAACTCACCGCGTCGATTAGAGTTTTATTCATGGTTGTGAACCGCGCCACAACTATGAATGGGAGGCTATAAGGCGTTTAGGAAATGTTTCACTTCTTCATGGTCTATATCATGTTTTAGGTGTGATTGTAAGGCTTTTGCCTTAATGAATGCTCTTTGTTCTTCTAGTTTATGCCGATACCGAGGGGAAGACTAGGAGAGCCCATACTCCCGAGGAGCAATCGGCCCCTCCCGCTCCTCAAGATGGAGAGATAGCCCATGATGAGTTCTGGGATGATATCACAATGTTGGCCCGTGCCATGACCAACTAAATTAACCAAGGGGCCCAAGCCCCTCATGCTCCCACTCCAGCCTTAAGGGGGATTTCACAAGAATGAACCCACCGAAGTTCCACGGGTCCATGGCGAATAAGGATCCCCAAGTGTTCATCGATGAGGTGTATCAGATTCTATCTATCATGGGGGTCAATTCGGAGGAGAAAGCAGAGTTAGAGGCCTACCAACTCAAAGGTGTGGCCTAAATTTAGTTCACCTAATGGAAATTAGAGAGGAGAGAGGATGATGTTATTCCTTAGTAGGGGTTCAAAGTTGCATTCCTTAACCAATTCTTCACTATCGAGCTAAGAGAGGCTATGATGATGGAGTTTATAACCTTAAGCAAGGTTCCATGAATATGAGGGAGTATGCCATCAAGTTCAACAAGCTTTCCAATTATGCTCCACATTTGGTGGATGACCCTAGAGCAAGAATGAACAATTTTTTGTCGGGAATGTCTGACTTAGTTAATGAAGAGCATCGTACTACTATGCTAGTGAATGGTATGGATTTGTCTCGGCTCATGACACATGTCGAGCAACTAGAAGGGGAAAAACTTAGGAAGAGGAGAAGTGGTGAGTCCAAGAGAGCTCGATTTGAGGGTGGTTTCCAAGGTTCTAAGGGTGGTCGGTTTCCTCAAGGCCGCACGTTCCAAGGCCAAGGGTCTTCCAATGCTTCTAACAAGAGATTTTCTAATAATAACCTAAGATGCAAAAGTGATAATAGTGGAGGATCTAACCCTAAGTGCCAAAAGTGTGGAAAACACCATGGTGGCCCATGTTTGAAAAACTCTGATGCTTGCTTTGGTTGTGGTGAAATGGGTCACAAGGTTATTTATTGTCCTCATGCTCAAAAAAAAGATAAAGATGGTCATCCTCAAGGCCAAGGTGCTAATGCGGGTCAAAGGGAAAAGGGTGGCCAACAAAGGGGTGCTTCAAGGGAAAATAGGTTCTATGCTCTCCAAGGAAGGCAAGGAATGGAGGATGTGCCCGATGTGGTTACAGATATGTAAAAGGTTCTTTTATTATGATGTATATGCATTGATAGATCCGGGTGCCACACTTTTTTTCATTACTCCTTTTGTTGCCAAAAAGCTTCATGTGAGTCCCGACTTGTTGTGTAAACCTTATGAAGTGTCTACCCCCATTGGTGAGTCCATTGTTGCTAAAAGAGTCTATAGAAATTGTTTCGTGTTCATATTGCATTAAGTCTTGCCTTGTGATTTTGTTGAATTAGATATGGTGGATTTTGATATCATTCTTGGGATGGATTAGTTACATGCACATCATGCTTCTATTGATTGTAGAACCCATAAGATTAAATTCCATTTCCCTAATGAGCCCGTCCTTGAGTGGGAAAGTCATAATGTGGTGCTCAAGAGTAGATTCATTTCTTATCTTAAAGCCCAAAAGTTGATTTTTAAGGGTTACATTTATCATCTTGTGAGGGTTAGGGATGATAAGTCTAAAATCCTTCCTATTGAGTCGATTGCGGTGGTCAAGAGTTTCTTGATGTCTTTCACGATGAGCTTTCCAGTGTTCCTCCCAAAAGAGAAATAGACTTTGGTATAGACCTCCTTCCTGATACACAATCCATTTCCATTACCCCTTACCATATAGCCACCGCGGAATTGAAGGAGTTGAAGGATCTATTGAGGGACTTGTTGGAGAAGGGTTTCATAAGGCCTAGTAAGTCACCTTAGGGTGGACCGGTGTTGTTTGTGAAGAAGAATGATGGTTCTCTTAGGATGTACATTGATTACCGGCTACTTAATAGGGTTACCATAAAGAACGAGTACCCTCTACCAAGGATTGATGGCCTTTTTGATCAACTATAAGGCGCTAGTCACTTTTTTAAGATTGATCTTCAGTCCAGATACCACAAAGTGAAGGTGAGGGAGTGTGATATTCCCAAGATGGCTTTTCGAACTAGGTATGGGCACTTTGAATTTGTGTTAATATCTTTTGGGTTGGCTAATGCACCAGTTATATTTATGGATCTCATGAATAGGGTCTTTAAACCCTACCTTGATCTGCTTGTGGTGGTCATTATTGATGATATATTGATTTATTC
>JAOTQR010115924.1:0-24901 GCA_025774065.1 Solanum ossicruentum | reverse complement strand
AATGCCCCACTCGGGGGGGAGGGGGGAGGGGGGAGGGGGGTTGTGAGTCCGGATAACCATATCGAGGGGTTTGTACCTTAATAATTAGGTTAAGGGGTTAGTGCCTTAGTCACCACGGGTAGTAGGGTGAGACGCTCCAATCAATTGAGGGGTTGGTACCGACGATCCACTAACCAATTGAGGGGTTGGTACCTCAATAGACTATGAATTCTGTAGTGATGGTCTCTTCTTGTACATGTATAATGTCCTTTGTAAGCATGATTTACTTCAGGCATCTTCCATGCATGTCATTTTGTTATATGCTACTTATTGTCTATGCTTATGCATTTCGATTATGTTGCTTATCTCTTGTTGCATTGCATCTTACATAATTAGTACATTCAAATATACTAACGCATATTTTATGCCTACATGATATCACCATGTAGGAACTAGAGCCCCACTTGAGCATCTTCCTCCACGTGGCTAGTACGATTTCTCTCAAGCTAGTTGGTGAGTCCTCCATTCCGGGGACAATGTCTATGATCTCATGCTGTGTACTAAGATTATCTTTCTTTTATATATGTATTGACTATGAGGGTGGACCCGATTACTTGTCTTGGCTCCCGCTCCTATCTGAGTTTTAGAGGTGTTGTTGGACATGTTATGTATTGAACCTTGACTCTCTTGTTTTGATGTTTATGTTATGAAAGTTTCTCTTTAGCCCTTTGCCCTTATTTCTAATCTACTTATGTTGTTTAATTGCTTTCGCGATCAATGATATGTAATGATTGCTAAGAGACTTTTTTGGGGTCCCTTCGGGTTTCCCATTCGCCGTGTCACATTTAAGCCCTAGGCTTGGGTTGTGGAAAACTTAGTATCAGAGCCCTAGGTTGTTAATGGTCCTCGGCATCCAATACCACGTTGATTAGAGTCTTATTTGTGGTCATGTTGTGTACCACAATTATGAGTATGAGGCTATGAGACGTTTAGGTAATGTTTCCGTTCTTCTTGATCTATGTCGTACTATAAAAGTTAGGTGAATTTTCCCTCTAATGAATGTTATTTGTCATGTTCAGATCATGCTTAACACAAGAGGAAGGAGAGCCCGCATACCCAAGGAATAATTGGCTCCTGGTGAGCTCCAGGATGCTCTCACTTTGCTAGCTCAAGCTATGGCCAATCAAGTCAATCAAGGGGCCCAAACCCCTCATGCTCCTACCCCAGGATCTAGGTGAGAGACTTCATGAGGATGAACCCATCAGAATTCTATGGGTCTAAGGTAGATAAGCAACCTCAAGAGTTCATTGATGGGATCTACAAGGTATTGGCTATCATCAGTGTTAGATCGGAAGAGAAAGCGGAGTTGGCAGCCTACCAACTCAAAGGGGAAGCACAAATATGGTCTAATCAATGGAAGGAGGATAAGGGAATCAATAATGTGGTGCTTTGGGAGGAGTTCAAGGCGACTTTTCTAAATTTCTTCCCTCTTGAGCTTAGGGAGGCCAAGATGGTGGAGTTTATGAATTTGAAACAAGGGTCTATGAGTGTCAGAGAGTATGCCCTCAAATTTAATCAACTCTCTAAATATGCTCCTACTTGATTTCCGACACAAGGTCTAGAATGAATAAGTGCATGATGGGTATATCCGATTTGGTGAGTGAGAAATGCTGGTCTGCTATGTTGATTAGAAACATGGATTTGTCCCATTTGATGACCTATGCCAAACAAATGGGGGAGGAAAAGTTGAGTAAGGGGAGGAGGAATGAGGCTAAGAGGGCCCATTTTGAGGGAAAGTTCTAAAGTCGAAAGGGTGGTCAGTTCCATCAAGGCCAAAAGTCTTCTCATACTTCTAATAGGGGGTTTGCTAATGACTTCCCAAGGTCCCAAGATATTGGTGGTGTGGTTCCTAATAATGTGGGTTCAAAATGTGATAGGGGTCATGGGGGCCCATGTTTGAAAGATACTAATGCATGTTATGGATGTGAGGAAGTAGGTCACAAAAAGATTGATTGTCCTCGTAACTCTAACAAGAGTAATGAGGTTCGTCCACAAGGTGCAAATGTGGTTCCTTTGGGGAGAGGTGGTAAACAAGGTGGTGCCCTAAGGCACAATCGGTTCTATGTACTCCAAGGGAGGCAAGGGGTTAATGTTGTTCCCAATGTCATCACCGCTATGTTAAAAATCTTTGATTTTGATGTACATGCATTGATTGATCCGGGTGCCACTCTTTCTTTTGTTACCCCATTTGTTGCAAAAAATTTTCATGTTGAGCCCAAATTTTTGTGCGAGTCTTAGAGGTGTCTAGTCCTATTGGTGTATCTATTGTTGCTAGAAAGGTTTATAGAAATTATCCTGTTTGCATTTTGCATAAGATATTGCCTTGTGATATTGTGAGTCGGAAATGGTGGATTTTGATGTCATATTTGGGATAGATTGGTTGCATGTATACTATACCTCTATTGATTATAAAATGCATAGGGTCAAATTTCAATTTGCAAATGAACCCGTCCTTGAGTGGGAGAATCATGATGTGGTGGTCAAGGGTAGGTTCATCTCTTGCATTAAAACCCACAAGTTGATCTCTATGGGGTGCCTCTATCATCTTCTGAGGGTAAGGGATGTGGAGTCCAAGGTCCTTCCTGTAGAGTCGGTTTCGATTGTAAATGAGTTCCTTGATGTCTTTCCAAATGACCTCCTTCGTGTTCCTCTCGAAAGGGGAATAGATTTTGGTATAGACCTCTTCCCTAATACTCAACCCATTTCTATTGCCCCTTATTATATGGCCCCAACGGAGTTAAAGGAGTTAAAGGAGCAATTGAGAGATTTGTTGGAGAAGGGTTTCACCTAGCGAATCACCTTGGGGTGCATCGATGTTGTTTGTGAAGAATAATGATAGGTCCTTTAGAATGTGTACAGACTACTGGCAACTCAATAGGGTCACCATAAAGAATAAGTATCCTCTTCCAAGGATTGATGAATTGTTTGACCAACTTCAAGGGGCTAGCCACTTCTCTGAGATTGATCTTTGGTCCGGGTATCATCAACTGAAGGTGAGGGAGTGTGATATTCCCAAGACGGCCTTCCAGAATAGGTATGGGCATTATGAGTTTGTTGTGATGTCTTTTGGGTTAACTAATGCATTGGTCATCTTCATGGATCTTATGAATAGGGTCTTTAAACCCTACCTCGATTTGTGTGTTGTGGTCTTCATTGAGATATTTGGATCTATTCACATAGTTTGGAGGAGCATATAAGTCATTTGAGGGTGTTGCTACAAAGATGGAGGGAAGAGAAGTTATATGCCAAGTATGAGAAATGTGAATTTTAGTTGAAGAAGGTTGCCTTCCTAGGTCATGTGGTTTTTGGGAATGGTATCAAGGTGGATCCTAAAAAGACAGATATGATTAGAAATTGGCCTAGACCATTGATCCCATCAGATATTAGGAGTTTCTTGGGCTTAATGGGTTACTACCGAAGGTTTGTGAATGAGTTATCTTCTATTACTTCTCCTGTGACCAAGTTGACTCAAAAAAAAGTCAAATTTGTGCGGACCGATGAGTGTGAAAAGAGTTTCCTAACATTGAAAGATAAGCTTGCGTCCGCTCCTATATTGTCACTACCGGAAGGGCTAGAAGGGTTTGTTGTGTATTGTGATGCTTCAAGGGCTGGTTTGGGTTGTGTATTGATGCAAAATGGTAAGGTGATAGCCTATACTTCTAGACAACTCAATGTACATGAGAAAAATTATCCTACTCATGATCTTGAATTAGCCGCCGTTGTCTTTGCTTTGAAAATTTAGCGTCACTATTTGTATGGGGTGCATGTTGATGTGTTCATCGATCAAAAGACTTCCCAATATGTATTCACTCAAAAAGACCTCAATTTGAGACAATGAAGGTGGTTAATTAAGGACTATGACATGAGTGTATGTTATCATCTCGGTAAAGCAAATGTTGTGGCCGATTCTTTGAATAGAGTGTCTATGGGTAGCCTAGCTCATATCGATGATGGTGGCAAAGAGGTCGCTAGAGAGGTCCATTGGTTGGCTAGATTGGGGGTTAAGTTGGAAGAGATTGATAATAGTGGTATTGTGGTTGTCGATAGTTCTAAGTCTTCATTGGTTGAGGAAGTAAAACCAAAGCAAGATCTTGATCCTGCTTTAATGGAATTGAAGGCATTGGTGAGAGATGGAAAAGGTGGAGGTTTTCTCCCAAGAGGGAAATGGTGCCCTTAGTTACCAATGTAGGTTATGTGTGCCTTGTGTTGATGTCTTGAGAGAGAAGATTCTTGATGAGGCTCATAATTCTTCCTATTCCATTCACCCCGGTTCTACCAAGATATATAGAGATTTGAGGGATGTGTTTTGGTGGGTAGGTATGAAAAAAGACATTGCCAAATTTGTGTCTGGTTGCCATAATTGTCAACAAGTCAAAGCCGAACATCAAAGGCCGGATGACCTAGCCCAAGACATAGACATTCCTACTTGGAAGTGGTAGGAGATTAATATGGATTTTGTGGTTGGGTTGCCTAAGACTAGAAAGGGTTTTGATTCTATTTGGGTTGTCGTTGATCGGATGACAAAGTCCATTTATTTCCTACTGGTCAGGACTACATATGGGGCCAAAGACTATGCTAGGTTGTACATCCATGAGTTGGTAAGGTTAGATGGGGTGCCTTTATCTATCATATCGGATCATGGTGCACAATTCACTTCTCACTTTTGGCGGTCCTTCCAAAGAGGTCTTGGTACCAAGGTTAAACTAAGTACATCCTTTCACTCTCAAATGCATGGCCAAGCCGAAAGAACTATCCAAACTTTGAGGATATGCTTAGGGCTTGTGTATTGAAGTTTAAGGGTGGTTGGGATGATCATCTTCCATTGATTGAGTTTGACTATAATAATGGCTATCATGCAAGAATTGGTATGGCTCCTTTTGAGGCTCTTTATGGAAGGCTTGTTGGATGGTTTGAGGTGGGGGGGATGGCCTAGTTAGGTCCATATTTGGTTATGGAGGCCACAGAGAAGGTGAGGGTGATTAGAGAAAGATTGAAAACCACCCAAAGTCGACAAAAGTCCTATGCCGATGTGAGGAGAAGGGATTTTGAATTCAAAGTTGGTGATTGGGTCTATTTGAAGGTGTCACCCATGAAAGGTGTGGTTTGTTTTGGTAAAAAGGAAAATTAAGTCCAAGATTTATGGGTCCATATACAGTGTTGAAGAGGATTGATAAGGTGGCGTATGAGTTGGAGTTGCCCAATGACATGAACATGGTACATCCAGTATTCCATTTGTATATGCTAAGGAAATGTGCGGGTGATCCTAGTGCCATTGTGCCTCTTAATGTTGTGGGTGTTGTTGAAGCCAATTTGACTTATGAAGAAGTCCGATAGAGATTTTGGATAGGCAAGTGAAGAGGTTGAGCAACAAGGATGTGGCTTCCGTTAAGATCCTTTGGAGGAATCAACAAGTTGAAAGTGCTACATGGGAGGCCGAGGTGGACATGCAAAAGTGGTATCCCTACCTTTTCCATTCTACTCAAGCCTAAGATACTAATTTAAAATCCCTATGTGATCTTAAGTCTTAAGTTTCGGCCCTAATATCATTGCATGCATTCATGTTTATATTGATATGTTTATATTGATAAGTTCTATGGTGATTTTGATGTTCATGTTGATACTTTTTTTTGAGAATAATGGTTAAGTGCATTTGTTGCATCCATATTGGGCCACAATCTTCATGATTACCTTCCTTGTGTACGTTTCTTTGACATTCAGGGATGAATGTTCCCAAGGGGGAGATATTGTGACACTTTGTAACTCCATACTCTTATGTATCCATGTTTTAATCCTCATTTGGTTAGGTTGAGTGTGTATTAGGTTCTTGGGAGACTTCTAGTACTTAGACGAGTTCAAGACTTCCCTACGAGTTGAGTTTTGGGTGTTGGTTCATGCAACGGTTAAATTTAAATGAGCATAACTTTTAGCACACTTGGAACTGCATGGCCCAAAACATGTCAAATGAAACCCCTTTGAGTTAGCTTTCCAATGCACTTGGTTTCACCTTATTTCGAGTTTGGATGAAGGAGTTATGACTGTTTTCGTGAGACCCTCCCGTGCAGTGAAGTCACACGAGCCCTTAGATGGCCAGTGTGGCTTTGACGGGCCGTTTGGGTCATATGGGACGGGAAATGGCCATTTTTGGCCTAAGGAAGGTGATGCAGTGATAAGCCCAAATTTACACTCCAAATGGAATAGTAAAGCGATCGTTGATCAAATATAGAACTCAACTAGAGTTGAGGTAGATCCCACAGGGAATGCGTGAGAATATATCTATTAGCATCGTTTCTAGATGTAATCTCTATTCCCAAAATAAAAGTGCATAAAGTAGATATAGGGGTTTTGGTTTTTTTCAAACTAACTTACTAAAGGAAAGCTATAAATGAGTGCAAGAATGTCTAGATTTCAAACAGTTTATGTGAAGCTAGGATTGTGTTCCCCATGACACCTAATGCGATAGTCGAACCTAGTGGTAAACTCGTTCATGATTATGTATATAAGATCTATCAAGTTATGTAACATCTAATTCACCTTTCGATCTCTATTGAATGCATATCATTCATCACCTTTCGGTCTTAGAACATTTACGTATTAACCCTTGTTGTTTATCCCAAAATACTCATCTTTCGATCTCAAGTACTTAGACTAGGTTAAAAATCTCAAATTTCCATCGTAGAAATCTTTTCCTAATCAAAACATCCCTTTAGCATGCAAAAAATAAAGACTTACCTTAACGTGTCGACATATCAAGGAAGAAATTAAAACAAAGATTACTACGATATATACGCTAATCAATCCCGAGACTTACCCTATATTCGCCTATCTTATTGATTTGTCATGGTTCCCACAACCCTAGTTGTGGGTATAGCCTAATATATTCAAGGAATAAAACTCGCAACGATACAAGGAATTCATAATAGAAAGACTTATTATTGAATAATCAATAAAGCCACAAGCTACAAGGTTGAATTCGATAAGTAAAATCGGAAAATCTTGTGAAATCCCTAAGAAAATAATATTTTTCAATGTTTTCTAGCTCTAGTCGTCCAAGACTAACTAAAAAATGAAATAAAATACCTATTTATATATAAAGAAAACCTAATCCTAATTAAAATAGGAGAACTTCGTCGGCATGGACACGGGACACCACACGGCCCGTGTGACTGTATACGGTCCGTCAAATAGTCCGTGTAGTTGTCCTTAGACTCATCTTTACTGCTCCTCATATGCTGCTACACACTCGGGAAAATGGCTTGTGCGGCATGTGACGGTCTGTGAAATAGACCATTTGTCATGCCTTCACAATTTTTCGCCCAACTTCTTCCACATGTCGACCCTTAAGATCCGTTTAACGACCCTTCTGGATCTACTTTGAGTTATTTTGCTTGCTTTTTGATGGTGTCCTCATCACGTCATATTGACGGTCAACTACACGATCCGTCTGACTCCCAACGGTTCGTGAGCCATTCTGTGTCGTGGCACTTGGCCAAATCTTCCAACTTTCGATGGCCTACTCCTTCACGTCACTTTGACAAACACCATAATGATCTGTCTAACATCCCACAGTCCGTGATACGTGCTGTGGGACTTGCCTTCACCAACTAGCCAATGCCATCCGCTAAGTGTGAGGCCACGATGGGCCTCACAATCCGTATAAAGGTACACAAGCCGTGTAGGCCCTCGTTTGCCCACACTTGGTTCCATTTTTGCTCCTCTTTGCACTCTTTTTTCATCATTTTTCTTTCATGTTCTCATTTCTTCCATGCCGCAGTCTTTTTTCCTAAAAAACAACAAAAACAAACATCAAAATAACAAGTTCTCTCGAGAACCCGCAAAAATTCTTTGTGTCTTGTCACTGACTGTGTGGATGGTTATAAGGTGTGTTAAAGGAAGGCTTGATGGGCATGAGAGGAATTTGGCCAAGTGCGGTGCCACGGGCACCTTTCACGGGCTGTGGCAAGGAAGACGGCTCATGGGACTGGGGAGTGGAGTGGCTTGGCAACATTTTCTTTTCTAATTATGGTGCAATGGACCACTACATGGACCGTGAAGCACCACACAGCCCGTCATGTGGCCTGTCAAAGTGATGTCAATGGTAACTTTTTCTCAAGTGTTCCAATTGCAATTTTGAGGCTAAGTCTTCTCTCACGAGCACTCCACACGACCCGTGGAGTGCCACATGACCAGTCAAACCTCCAGTGAGGCAACACTTTGCCAATTTTTCCATCCATTCATTATTGACGTTTTCATAAATTTTAATTACTCTAATAAACTTTTTAGACTTCCAATGCTATCTTAACCTCCCCAAAAGACCTAAACCCTATTCTAAAGGATCAAACTCATTACTCTCCTCTCAAATTCTCTCAAGAGCCTACACTAATACTCCAATACAAATTCAAGGAAACCCAAGAACAAGTTTTGGATTCCAAGCTTCCATTTTTTCCCAACTAAATTCCAAGAAATTCAAAATCTAAGGTATGTATGTTTCAACCAATGGGTCCTTTCACCCTTGGTGCCTAACTCTCTTTTTACCTAAATTTCTTGATTCTAAGTTGATTACTTATGGGTATTACATATTATAAACTTGACTATAGGACTATGTTGGGACTTCATAAACTTGTGACTATCTAAGCATGTTTTGAGCTATGAATCTAAGATCCATTGTGGAATTTGATAAAGGGTTCTGATGTATATTGCTTAAGAGTGTTACCAAGTATTGATGCATGGTTTTACATTGAATTTTCTTGTATGATTTCTCTATTGTTTTGTATGATCTTATACTTGCATTACACACCCGTCAAGTGTTTGATAAAATGTCTGGTTATAATTCTTGAGGAATTGAGGGTCAAATGCATGTCTTATGAGTTAAATGACTTTGTGATGATGAAAGGAATGTATGTATATGATATTCTCCTATATCGTGTTGGGAATTGACCATGGGCCACTCGGGGGGGGGGTTGTGAGTCTGGGTAACCATGCATAGGGGTTTCTACCTTGATAACCATGTCGAGGGGTTTGTTCCATAATCATGGCAAGGGGTTTGTACCTTGATAATCGGGTTGAGGGGTTGGTACCTCAATCACCATGGGTGGTAGGGTGAGACGTTCTACCAACCAATTGAGGGGTTGGTACCTCAATTAACATGGGTGGTAGGGTGAGAAGGTCCACCAACCAATTGAGGGGTTGGTACATCAATAGACTATGAATTCTATAATGATGGTCTCTTCTTGCACATGTATTATGTCTTATGTAAGCATGATTTACTTTAAGCATCTTCCATGTATGTCATATTGTTATATGCTACGCATTGCTTATGCTTATGCATTTTGATTATGTTGCTTGTCTCTTGTTGCATTGTATCCTAAATAATTAGTACATTCAAATGTACTAATACATATTCTATGCCTACATGATATCACTATGTAGGAACCAGAGCCCTTGATATGCTGTCAAAATACAACACATATGATGCCTAAAATAAGGGATTTCGTGAGTTCTTAATGCGACTTTCTATGGTTTTTATGTTTTTTGTGTTGCTATAGTAGAAAAGTTAGGCTAGCATGATTTTGAAGAAAAGTTGTAAATTTTTCTAAATTATAGGACATACGAACTCACCTACGAGTCGTAGCCCAAGCTACGAGAAGAAAGCCAAAATGTTGGATCAAAAACTGAAGGCCTAGACTACAAGAGAAGCATACGAGTCAAGCAATAACTCGTACTAGTGGGTCGTACCAGTTGAGTCCAAGATGCCAAGAACCTGATATGAGACCCGACTATGACTCGTAGGCCACCCTACGAGTCATACCTGCAACTCGTACCAGATGCCAGCTGTCTTTTCTTTGTAATTTTTAGGGTTATTTTGTAAACACTATAAATAGCTTTAGTTAGGGTTTTATTACGAGATTCCAGATTTTAGAACATATAATTTTCCTTTGGATATTCTCTCAAGAATCTTTTAGGGTTTTAGCTTATTTCTTTTGGAAAACCCATTTCGGGGATTGCAAATCTTGCTTTGTACTCATTGCCAATCTATCAAGCTTTCGGGTTTGCAACTTGTGATGTCTACACTTTTCATTGCTTTTGGTAAAACTCTAAACTACTTATATTTGCATTTTTTTTATTTTGCTTTAGTTATAAATAGCTAAGCACCCATAACTTGGGGTTATGGGAACCATGGGTAGTTGACTTGGTATGACTTAGGTTTATTACATTTTTATTGTTGGGGTTTTGCATACATTATCTAATTCCCTTCATATTGATTATTGTTTGGTGATGGACAACACCATACCCTGCCTACTATCATGATCTCGACCAAGGTAGTGACGAATAGGAATAAGGAAATAGATAACAGGATTCGATTGATGTGTTCTTGTCTAATCAACCAAGCTTGACCAAGGGAGGTTGACTGGGACAATATGTAACGGTTAGTTGGCACGCCATGGTGGCCGACCAAGCGCCATGGTGAAATTTGACTTTCACATTCACAAGAGGGCTGGAAGAACCTAAGTTACCGTCCTGCATGCGAATCTTCATTTGTAGTTATGTTATCTAGGGAAATCAAGTCAATGAACTATAGGGAACACGATTTCCAAGTTGTCCCTAAAATTGAGTGTTTCCTTATGTTATAGTCTAGTATTTATTTTATTTTGTTTTTTGAATCACAACCCCTCCCTCCTCCCCCATTTAGAGATTGTAATTATGAATGCTTGAAATGATTAGTAGCGAAATCTTGTAGTCAAGCAATGTATTCCCTCTGGATTCGATCCTAACCTCCGATTAGGTTAATTGCTGACAATGACCGCTTTTTCATTAGAGCATGAACATCATCATCAAAATTATGGCGCCGTTGCCAGGGAATACAACTAGGTTTTGACTTTAATTCACTATTAATTAGTTCTAGTGTTAATTTCTAGAGTCTCGTGTATTTTACTTTTGTTTTCATTTTTGTTGTTTGATTTTACTTGCAGGGTGTAGTAGGTTGTATGCCTAACACAAGGATCCAAGGCAACCCCTTACCTCCGATCAATTTGGAGATCTATTGACTCGTTAGAAGAATGACTCAAGTGAATGAAGATATCGAGGTTGAGGAGGATATGAATATGAATGAGGATATGTGAAGAGAGGAGAATCCACTGCTAAGGGGTAACAAGCCACAACTTAGGGACTTCAATGAAAATGCATATGGATGGAATCAGTACTGATTGAACCCTATGGCCATGGATATTACCGGTACAATAACACTGCCTCCTTTAAAGGCAAATACTAAGTTCACAGTATCGAGTGGGTTGCTCCAAATGCTCCAAAACTGCAGATTATTCACAGGGCTACCTTTAGAGGATCCCCACTGTCATCTCCAAAATGTGGTATTTGTTTTCAAGAGTGTCATGGGGACACAGAATCTTTCTCTTGACGCAATTGGTTTAAGAGTATTTCCACTGTCCTTGACTGGAAATGCAGCTGTGTAGTTGTCTGAGTTTCCTCCGGGAACTATTACAAGTTGCGCTGAGCTTCATAGAGTATTCCTTGAAAGATATTTCCCAAGATATAAGAAGTTGAAGCTCAAGGATCAAATCAACAACTTTGAGCAATTACTGGGTGACTCTATTAGCACAACATGGGAGAGATTTACTAAATTCTTGAGGATGGTCCCCGATCACAAAATTTTTGATGATGCCTTGGTTGCGATCTTTTATTGGGCACTTGATTAGAACAGTCAAGCTTGCGCCGACACAATCATGGGAGGCATGTTTCTTGACTAACCTTTTGCATTGATAGCCACAAGGATGGAATAAGTGGTTAAAACCAATAGAGCATGGAGTCAACGAGAGCATGGTGCGACAAAGAGTTTTTATGCGATCAATGCCAGCAATGAGCAAACAAAGGTAAACAAAGAGATCATAGAGCAACTTGCTCAACTTCGCACAAGTATGGACTTAATTTTGAAGCAAAACCAAGCAAGTGTCAAATCAGTCACTCACCAACCTCCGAAGCCTCCCATCTATGACAATCTATTCTTTAATGAAGATGCATATTTTGTAAGAAACCAAGCAACTTATTTCCGGAACAACCCCCAAGGGTCCAATTCGGATTATTGGAGGCGAGGTTTCGGGAATCAAGGTCGAAACTTCAACCGTGATAGGGCATATGCAGACAACCGGGGTGGAAACTATGAAAGAAACAGAGTGCCAGATGCCGAATTGGGAAGAAAAGAGGGTTACAAGAATAGTCCTTATGTGCCACCTCACAATCATGATGCCGAGTCAAGTAACTCTAGGATCAAAGAGTTGTTCGACAAGTTGTTGAAATGGGCCGACTACCAAGATGAGACTTTAAAGGAAATGAAAGCGGATATTTCAAGTATTAACCAAAAAATAGAGTCTCACTCGGTGGCAATTAACTAACTCGAACAACAATTTGGGAAAGTTTCTTCGCAATTGAACCAATACTAAAAGGGCACCTTACCAAACAATACGGTTTAAAATCCTAAGAACGAAGGGCATTGCATGGCGGTCATGACTCTTAGTGGCAAAAGCACCATAGATCCCCCTATACCTGTGATTGTGGATGAAGTTGATGAGAAGGGTCTTGGTGGTGAATTGGGGTTGAGGGAGAAGGTTCGAAGATTGTTGAGATGCAACAAAAATAGGTAAGGAAGCATGAAAAATTGAAGTCAATTCCAAAACTCTCTCCTCCTTTCCCTCAAAGGCTTAATAAAAAGGAAGAGGAGGGTAAATTCAAACACTTCCTCTCGTTGTTGAAGCAACTCTCCATCAACATTCCCCTTCTAGAAGCTTTGGAGAAGATGCCCGGGTATGCCAAGTACATAATGGATTTGGTGACCAAGAAATGCACTTTGAGCCAAGAGTTATCTCAAGGACTCCAATAATTTAGTGCGATTATGACCAAATGCCTTGTTCAAAAATGAGAGGACCCCAGTGCATTCACATCCCTTGCACTATTAGTGATGTTGAGTTCGCAAGAGCATTATGTGACTTAGGAAAGAACATCAATCTAATGCCTCTTGCTGTATTCAAAAAGCTTGGGCTTAGCACTCCCACCCCAATAAGAACGAGGTTGCTCATGGCGGATCGAACCATTAAAAAGCTAGAGGGAGTCTTTCTGGATGTGCTAGTTAAAGTTGAGAAATTTATCTTTCCAGCTGACTTTGTGATTCTGGATTGCAAGGTTGATTTCGAGGTGCCCGTCATCTTGGGAAGACACATTTTTGGCCACTGGAAGAGCTCTTGTGGATATGGATTTAGGTCAACTTCAATTTAGGGTAAATGATTCAGAGGTCGGGTTCGATAATCATCATTCCATGAAACACCCGAACGAGTTCAAGAGTAAGGTGTGGAACCTTGATGAAGGATGATGACAAAGTCGAGTCACGACATTAAACAAGGCACTTCTTGGGAGGCAAACAAGTATCTTTGTTAATTGTTCATTTGCTTTAAGCGTTTTTGGTTATTGAGATTCTTAGGTAGAAGGAGTGAGTTTGTTTTAAGTTGAAAGACATTGATGTAGTTGTAATATTTTGGAGATTGGTTGTGTTTTTGAGACTTGGTTTGCAGGTGGAAATCAAAGAGTTGAAGGTGTGAGAAAATGACACTTGCAGTAACCTCTACTAGCAGGCCTACGAGTCGTAGTCACCACTATTAATCGTAGTCATGCCTCTAGAGGGAAACAGTGAGCATCTGATGTTGGCACATATACTATGAGCCAACCTTACGATTGTAAGGTCTCTTACGAGTCGTAAGTGGGGTTCATAGTGCCCAGTATGAATTCTAAATTTTCACAAGTTTTGAGTCTGATACGAGACCAGGACCTATGAGTCATAGGACATCCTACGACTCGAGGTCAGGGTCTCATATCCCCGATCTGCAGTTTTAAAATTTTTTGATCCGGTTTCATTTAAAAGAGGGTCAAAATAAAATTTGACCCCCAAAATTCATTTCTCAATCCTTAAAGCGATGGAAAATCCTTAATCATCATCCCTGTCACTTTTTCGATCAAAACCCCGGCCACCCACATCATTTTTCGGATAAGATTCCAGCAAGGACATTATTTCCTAGGGTTTCAGCTTGTTTTTCCATCTATAGTGCGTTGGTTCAATTATTCTACCATTTGGTAAGCTTCCTAGTTAATCCTAATGCACTATAGTGGTGAGTTATGCTATATATGATTGTGTATGTGTTTAACCATGAATGTTCAAGCACATTGATGATATTTTGATATAAACTTCAAAACCTAGGGTTGGTGTGTTTTAAAGGATGTTGTAATGAATTGAACCTTGTTTGAAATTGTTGAGTAGGTGGTTGTGGTGTATAAATGCTTGATCCCTTGAGTGTAGTGCTTATTTGTTACCTAATCATTGAGCAAATTATTTTCAGAACGGAAGTTTGGTTAGTGTGGGTGTGTTTTATATGCCTTAAATTGTTGAATCTGATTGAAATCATCTGAATGGCTCCTGCACCTCAGTGGCATGGTTTGGTTGATACAAAGTTCTAGTTTGGATAGGAAAGTGCTCTTGTTCGTTTGTGGTGAATTGGAATTGCCTTCGATTCTTAGGGATGCTGGTTGTTTTAGCTTTCTGATGTCATTTTGGGATTACCTATGTGTCTATTACATCGTATTTCTCCTTTAAATGTAAATTCCTAAGTTCGTGTGTCTTCTTTGAGCTTGTTGTGGGAAAGTGTTAGACACTACTGGTGTCTCATATTTCCAGCTACGAGGCCCTCCTACGACTTATAGGTTCCCCTACTAGTCATAATGGTCCCGCGTAGCAAGCATCAGTCACCTGTGGTTTCTTCCTGTTTCACATACGAGACCTACCTAAAACTCGTAACGCCCGTTACGACTCTTAGTGAGGGTCTCATAATCCTGACCAAGAATTTTAAAATATCTCTAGAAATGGGTATGAGGCCAGACTACGACTCATAGGCTTCACTACGAGTCATACCTACTCCTCGTATCTGAGTTCAGACTTTATTCTTTCTAGAAATTTGGTTACTACGAAGCTAGTGTATGACTCATAGGTCATCCTACAAGTCGTAGTTGTACTCGTACCTGCAGACTTGTAATTGTATCAAAGATTTTTTGTCTTCTGTTTTATTTTGTTTCTGTGTTTCAGTGTTTGCATTACTTGTTCTTTTTTACGTGACTTGTTTGATCAAATATCTTGATGCTCACATGGATCATATGGTTGTTTTGCAAATACAATGCCTCCAAAGGACAAACGAGCAATACAATCCTTTCAACGGAGGTTGATTGGCAAATCTTCTGAGGCAGAGAGATCTGAGGGGTCTCTAGAAGTTCACTGGGTCAGAATAGACCCCGAAGATAATAAACCTCAGACTTTGGCAATTGCAGCAAAGGCTCCCATGGAAGTCAGCAATTCCTACTAGTCTGAAAAAGAGGAACATCAGGGTAACAGAGATGGGTCTGATAGAATCCTGCCACAGATGCCCCCCCACACACTCAGGGTCAGAGTCGGAATCTGAGAGCACCTCCCAGACCCAATAGAACGAAGTTTAGTCATAGCCCCCAGCTGACCATAGATGGTGTTTCCTAGGTATGAAGGAGATATATGACCAGGGATTAGAGCCCAAGGGACAGGGAAAACCGATGCGGCAATTTCATGAAGAGTCTAGACTGATGAAACGTCCCCAAAAAGTGCTCGAAAATGTGCCTTGAAAGTGCCAAAAATCGCATTTTCCATATATCTAAAAATCCATTCATTATTTCAAAAATCCAACTTCATATTCTTGTTTAGGGGGTCAAACTGAGAGAGAAATGGGTATAATATGAATTTTAGAGCAATCGTATCATAATTCAAAAATTGCAATAAACGCTATTTAGGAGGGTCAAATTTTAAGGGGCATATTTCTTAGCACATAAAGAACTAGGTGTCCCACAACCTACCAATTTAATGCCCTTTGAATTAGCTTTCCAACACACTTTGTTTAACCTCAGTTCGAGTTCGGATGAAGGATTTATGCGCATTTTCATAAAACTAGTTCGTGCAGAAAATGCAGATTTCCAGTGAGGATCCGCGACGCGGACCAGTTTTATTTTGGCCCTGTATTTTTTATTTCGGTCCAAGACTTTCAAGTCTTGGGGCCAAGGGTTCTCATAGGTGTTTTTACCTATACTTAGTCTTATTTCGCCCTCATATCATCCTCAACATTCCCCAATATCCTCTCAAACACTTAGACTGAAATTTCACCCTAAATTCAAGTCCCAAACTCAAGACCAATCTTAAGGATTTCATCAAGGACCTCATTCAAGCTTCAAGTCTCCATTAAAGTCTTCTTCAAGAACTTCACAAAAGCTAAGGTATGTGGTGTTGAACCATTGAGTCCTTCTACCCATGGTGCCTAAACCTTCTTTTTACTAATATTGCATGATTTAAAGTAGATTTTACATGTGGGTATTGTATATTGAGAAATTTACTGTACAGTGATTTATGTTCATGAAAGAATGTTTGTTTTAGCATGTTTTGAGCTTCAAATCTTGGATCTAATATTGGATTTGATAAGGGGTTTTTATATGAATGTCTTGGGGGTGTTGCAAGGTGTTGATTAAAGGTTTTACCACCGATTTTCCTACATGATTGCATCGGTAAATCGTATACTCTTTTACCCCCATCACACCCCCCAAGGTGTTTGATGAAATATCCTGTTATGGTTTCTTGAGGAAATGAAGGTCTAAAGCATAAGATATGATATGATTGACTATATGATGATGAGTGAGCTTATGTATAAGATGAATACTATATAAAGTGTTGTGGTAGACCATTCCCAATTTGGGGGCCTAGTTGAGGGGTCAAAGACTCAACCTTTAGGGTAATGGGTGTGATCATCACCAACCTAGTTGAGCGGTTGAAAGACTCAACCACTAGTATGATGGGTGCGATCATCACCAACCTAGTTAAGGGGTTAATATCTCAATCACTAGGGTGATGGGTGCTATATCACCAACCCCAAGAGGTTTATACCTTGGCAATCTAGCTTGGTCTCCTCTTCACATATGATATTCTATATGAGCATGATTTACTTAAGCATGTTTTACTTATGCATTGATCATACATATCATATTGTTATATTATGCTTATTGCCTATCGTTATGCATTTTGGATCATGACGCCTATTTATTGTTGCATTGCATCCCACATACTTAGTACATTCAAATGTATTAACACATACTCTTACTTACATGATATCACCATATAGGGACCGGAGCTTCTATTGATTCTTCTTGTGGATAGATGGATTATTTAAGTTAGCCTTTGGTGAGTCCTCCATTCAGAGGATGAGAACAATTCTGTCTCATTATGTATTAAGATTCCCTTTACTTTATCGTATACTTATGACTATGAAGGTAAGCTCGATTGTATGTCTTGGCCCCCACCATTATCTATGTAGTAGAGGTATTGTTGGACAAAGCTATGTAATTATGCTATGAGTTGATTCTATTATCTGTTGACTCTATGTTACAACAAGTTCTCCCTTAGCCCCTTTTTGCCCTTATTTCCATTCTTCAAATGCCATTTAATTGTTTTCGCGACCAAGGATGTATAATGGTATGCTATGAGGCTTGTTTGGAGATCCTTCGGGTTCCCCATTCGCCGATCACGTCTAGGACCTAGGCTTGGGTCGTGACAACTGAATGACTTGGGGTTGGATAAAGTGCCAGGATTGGATGAAGTGTTGGACAGACACGGGCTGCGATGGACCACACAGTAGCTGGGCAAGTATGCCCCTTTCTTAGTTCGTGAGTTTTGTGTAGAGTATCTTGCTACAATCCATAGGGGGTTACCAAAGAACAAGAAGCCAATCAAGCAGCCTAGGTTACGTGTGGTGCCAGTCTGGGTAGGAGAGTTTCAATTTCAGAGGAGACCATTCGACAGTCAAGTTTGGGCCCACTTATAAAGTGCCTCAGTCTACCGCAGAATAAAATGGACAGATTGACAAGACGAGGAGAGTAGTGACTGGAAAGAGCATAGGGGCCAGGACAGAGCTTCTAAGATGGATTGCTAGCCAGTTTTGTGAGGAGGGCTTTCAGCCGACATGGGTTACAAACAATGCAGATCCTATTATGAAGGCTCACCTCTCTTTCTTGGCGAAGTTTTGATGGTACATTATCCGTTGGCGTATATGGCCTACTTTCATGGATAATATGATCACCTTGGAGCGGGTTGTGTTATTAACCAGCATCTTAGCTGGTTATGAGATAGACTGGGCCGGGATCATCTCGGAGCAGATCCACGAGGCAGCCATCTGGACGAACACCTCATTACCATTTCCTGTTTTGATTCATCATTTATGCAGTGCAGTGGGTGTTACTATTGACCCCCACTAGGACCAGCACATAGAGGCTATACGCACCATGGATCCTAGCTTGATAAAGGTTGATGATAACCTGGTGGCCTTACCATGAGTAGCCCCTCCTATTCCATAGCCATTCCCAGTAGAGCCTCCAACTCAGAGTATACCTCCAACTGCTACCGGCACTATTCCAGCTGCTACAGAGCCTACGCCAGCTGTGGAGATTGAGTCCACACCATCCTCTAGTACTCTAGCACCAACAGCAGCTACGTTACAGGTTGATTCTCTCACTTTTGTTGTTGCTTTTCAGGCATTATTACGCAAGGTGGCTATGGCATGGATTACGAGCTCTATCTGCATGGGTCAGACCTTGGGTTGACCAGACCATACGGGACTCAAAGGAGAGGATGAAGGCATTCGCCCTCGATCTGGTAGATGAGAGAGTTAGAGCGATGGATGCCCGAGCAGATGCTTTCGAGGCAGTCCAGCAGAGACTTGAGGGTGCCAAGCCTGCTGACACGAGTGTAGTGATTGAGGAGTTGGCCAAGCTTAAGTCCGAGTTATTGTAAATGTTGGCAACTTCTGTTGTAGTCCCGAAGGTGGCACCTGCGAGCAATGAGGCATTTGATTGGCTAGACAACCGTATCCACGTCTGTGGGAAGAGGCCACTTGAGCATGATGATGATCCAAAGTTGACTCAAAAGAGGCTAAGACCAGAGGAGGAGCCCATACCTAAGGGGGTGGTGCAGGAGTCGCTATTGTTGGCAGATATTCAAAGAGATCGAAAGTAGTACACCCCACATGGAGAGGGTAGCTCAGGTACTGCGACGGAGGAGATAGTGCCACAAGATCCCACAGACCAGCTAGAGACCGGTGCTTGATGCACCACGATGTTTGATTTCTTTTGACCTCAGTTCTTGTTTTGTCATTATGGATACTTTGTTATATTGTTAGACGGTCCTTTTATTATGTTGGTTTTGGATGTGTTTAAATATTTTTATGTTGGATATTATTTTTACTTATATTGTGAATGTTAGTTTTTGGTTTTTAATGTGTGTGTGTGCGCGCGCGCGCGTGTGTGTATTCCTATGTTATCGTGTTTGTTTTTCGTTCTTGTCTGTAGTTTGAGGATAAAGTATCCTATTTTGGTGGGGTATGGGAAGTTATGGATTATGGTGAAGCCTGAGTAGCCTCAAGTCCATAATTTCCCCTATTTTTCATCCTAAGGTTTTCTTGCCGTGATTCTTTTTCCTTATAGATGTTTACTTTTCTGTTGAACCGGTATCTTTAGGTAGTGTATATAATGTATACATTCATAGTAGTGTTATCTGTTGGCATATTCATAGTCTTTAGATGTTTTTTAAAGTTTTGATGAAAAATTGGGTACCCTCAAAAATTTCTTTGAGATTGTGATTATTGATGCATTCATGCATTTTGAGTATCTGGCAATGCTTATTCTGATAATGTGAAGATAAGTTGAGGCTTGAAGCATGATGTGTGAGTCTATACTTTATTGTGGGTGCAGTGTCATGTGTGTTGTGAGCTTATTTTGCCGCATTCATGCATCTTGTATGGACTCAGAACTTGCCTAGTACTCTAAGATTACTTTGGTGATGTGGTTGATATGGAGAAGATCTTAGGCCTTTGTTCTTTGAATGAGCCCACTTTTGGCCTAAATGATCCACCAAATGAGTGAGTGAATCCCTTGTTCCAAATTTTTGAGCTTCTCAAGTACTCATTCTTTCTTGACACCTTACTAGCTTAACCTTGTTTGATGAAATACATTGATATTGGCCCTTGTCTATCCTTGGACATGTGAACCTTAATTAAGGCTAAAAGCCTAAGTTAAGGGTGACTACAAGTTATGGCCCTAGTTTGAGGAATAGATATTGTGTACTTCACCTCAGGCTAAAAGCCTAAGTTGAGCACATCCCTTATTGTTGTAAAGTAATGAAAATGAGTGAAGAGAGAATTGATTCTCACGCCTTGTCATCAAAGCCTGAGGTGAAGTACACAATATATAGTTGTAAAGTAATGAAAATGAGTGGTTAGTTGGGAAATAAAGAAAGAAATGAAAAATCATGAGCCGAGTGAAGAAAAAGAAAAGAAAAGTGCCTTGAATTGAGAAAAACTAGCAAGAACTGAGTTCAGAAATAAGGCACAGCTGAAAATAGAAAGAAAGCACTCGAGAAAAAGTTTGAAATAGGAGAATAAGGGTGTATTTATTGAAAAAGGTTGGGTTATGAAAGCAAGGAGTGTTGGCAATCATGGTTTAAGGATAACTTTTAGTCACTACTTTCCCAAAACATCATACCAAAGGCCCCTGAACCTATGTTAGAAGCCCATAAATCCTAAAGTGATCCAAATCTACTTTATCACCAAGTCAGAAGATGAGTATAGAGGCAAGCCTATGGTGTTAGCCAATATGCATGAATTTCATTTGTGAGAGTGAGAATGTTTCCTCAGTCCTTGAATTCTAAATGCTTCTTGAGTGAGTAAGAGGGACTTCTTTTCTGTGAGGGCATTTGCACTACTTGATTAATATATGGTCGCACCAGTGATTGTGGATGGTTAATGCTCCTTAGCTTATCATAGTTGGGTTGCCAGGTTCATCATCATGTTTTGTTGTGCTCAGTAACCTTGCAATCTGGTTTTGAAAATGATAGTTGGGTCCCTTGATTAGAGTGAATGATGTATATGTCATTGGTATAGATGCTATGTATTTTTCATTGTTTGTGTAGATTGAGTCGACACTTGAGGACAAGCAACAATTCTAAGTTGAGGATGTTGATGTGCTGTCAAAATACAACATATTTGATACCTAAAACAAGGGATTTTGTGAGTTCTTAATGCAACTTTTTATGGTTTTTATGTGTTTCTATGTTGTTCTTGTAGAAAAGTTAGGTTGGCATGATTTTGAAGAAAAGTTCCAGATTTTGCTGAATCATAAGACATACGAGCTCACATACGAGTCGTAGCCCAAGCTATAAGTTGTAGGGTGTGTCGTAGCAAGAAACAGAGATCAAATATCAAAAATCTGCTAAGTGGAGGTCACCCCTGTGAGGTCATCCTACGAATCATAAGTCTTATTATGACTCGTATGGGTGTACTCGTAGAAAGAATCAGAAAGCCAAAATGATAGACCAAAAACTAAAGGCTTAAACTACAAGAGGAGCATATAAGTCGTAGCCCAAGCAACGACTTGTACCAGTGGGTCTTACTAGTTGAGTCCAAGATGCCAAGAACCTGATACGAGACCCCGACTACGACTCGTAGGTCACCCTACGAGTCGTACCTGCAAGGCGTACCAGCTGCCAACTGTCTTTTCTGTGTAATTTTTAGGGTTAATTTTGTAAACACTATAAATAGCTTTAGTTAGGATTTTATTACGAGATTCCAGATTTTAGAACATAGAATTTATCTTTGAATATTTTCTCAAGAATATTTTAGGGTTTTAGCGTAGTTTATCATTTTCTCTTGGAAAACCCATTTTGGGGATTGCAAATCTGGCTTTGTACTCATTCACAATCTATCAAGCTTTTGGGTTTACAACTAGTGGTGTCTAGACTTTTCATTGCTTTTGGTAAAACTTTCAACTATGCCTTGTATTTGCATTTTTGTTGGTTTTAATTTAGTTATGAGTAGCTAAACACCCACAACTTTGGGTTGTGGGGAATCATGGGTAGTTGACTTGGTATGACATAGGTTTATTGCATTTCTATGATTAGGGTTTTGCATGTATCATCTAATTCCCTTCATATTGATTGTTGTTTGATGGTGGCCAACACCAAACCCCGCCTACTATCACGAGCTCGACCAAGGTAGTGACGAATAGGAAAAGGAAAATAGATGACAAGATTTGATTGATATGTTCTCATATAATCAACTAAGCCTGACCAAGGGTAGGTTGACTTGGACAATAGGTAACGATTAGTTGGCACGCCATGGTGGTCAACCAAGCGCCATGGTGAAATTCGACCTTCACCTTCACAAGAGGGATGGAAGAACCTAAGTTACCATCCTGCATGCGAATCTCTAATTGTAGTTATGTTATCTATGGAAATCGAGTCAATGAACCATGAGGAACACGATTCCCAAATTGTCCCTGAAATTGAGTGTTTCCTTGCGTTATAGTTTAGTGTTTATTTTATTTTGTTTTTGAATCACAAACCCCTCCCCCATTTAGAGATTGTAGTTATGAATGTTTGAAATGATTAGTAGTGAAATCTTATAGTCAAGCCCTATATTCCCCGTGGATTTGACCCTAACCTCCAGTTAGGTTAATTGCTGACAGCGATCGTTTTATTATTGGAGCGTGAACATCATCATCAGCGCCACTTGAGCATCTTCCTCCACGCGGCTAGTACAATTTCTCTCAAGCTAGTTGGCGAATCCTCCATTTCGGGGACAATGTCTATGATCTCATGCTATGTACTAAGACTATCTTTCTTTTATGTATGTATTGACTATGAGGGTGAACTTGGTTGCTTGTCCTGACCTCTGCTCCTATCTATGTTTTAGAGATGTTGTTGGACATGTTATGTATAGAACCTTGGATTTCTTGTTTTGATGTTTATGTCATGAAAGTTTACCTTTAGCCCTTTTCCTTTATTTCTAATCTAATTATATTGTTTAATTGCTTCCACGATCAATGATGTATAATGATATATTAAGAGGCTTATTTGGGGTCCCCTCAGGTTCCCCATTCGCATGTCACGTGTAGGCCCTAGTCTTGGGTCGTGACACAAGTAGTGGGTAGGCCATGGGTAACTCTTCTGGCCAGGCCACTAAGAATAGCTTTGTGCCTTGTCTCCATTTTGTGTAGGCCCAAACCTCCCCGGTCCTTAGGCTAACTGACAATGTCCCAACTTAGGAGGTGCATTTTCCTTCTCTCTTGTGTGGTCCCCCAAATGAAGTCCCCAACGATCTTATCAAGGGATTGACACTCTCAGGGAGTTTGATATAGATCATAGCATGAGAGGGGACACCACTAAGGGTAGCTTTGACAAGAACAATTTTGCTTGCCATATTCAGGGTCTTGGATTTTCAACCTGTTAGCCTCTGTGTCATGTTATCTACAAGGTATTGGAAGTCACTATTGGTAGGATTTTCATTGAAGATGCGAAAGCCCAAGTATTTCCCAAAGGAATGTTTTTCATTGATGCCTAGAATAGTGGAGCATTGGCTCTTCAGCGCACTGGGATAGTTCCTAGAAAAAACAATTCTAGATTTGGTGCAGTTAACCTTCTAGCCAGAGGCTAGCCTGAATTTGTGGAGGATAATAGCAATAGTGTGGCAGTTCTTGTCATCGGCCCTAGCAAAAAGAGTAAGGTCGTCTACAAAGAAGAGGTGGGAGAGGCTGGGTTCCCGACCAGAAATCTTAATGGGGTTCCAAAGTTTGGAATCTACCGAGTGGTGAATGGCCCTAGGCAGTCTTTCCACACACATTATGAAGATGTAAGGCGACATAAGATCGCCCTGCGAGATGCCTCTAGAAGGGTAGAAGGCATTCGTCGTTCTACCATTGATGAGAACTTGAATGGAACTGGTAGTGATATAGGACATGATGAGTTTGAGAGTTGCTGAGGGATCCCAAAATAGGGCAAAGTGTCTCTGAGGAAAGACCACTCAATACTATCAAAAGCTTTCTCAAGGTTGATCTTAAGGGTCATGTTACTGGATTTCCCTTTCATTTTTTGGAGAATGATTTTTCAAGAATTTGATTAGCCGATCTGATTAGTTTATATGTTTTTCTTTTCAAATAGTGAATATTGAATTAATTTTTGTGATCAATATAAAAATAGTGTCTGATATTTTTTTTATAAAAAAGTATTTCTATGGAGGATGAAAATAAAATATTCTAAGGTCGTGTAGATAATTAGACGTTATGAGCCTTAAAAAATTGAGTTAATTTTTTGGGCGATCATTTATATTTTGAGAATTGCCTAGTAAAATTAGTTTTTTGGTTTAAGATTCTTTTTATCTTTATAAGTTGTATCTTTTCAAGTTCTATTTTTAGGACACATTCAAACATAAAAATATTTACGTTTTTCGCAATAACATTTCTCTATATTTTAAAATCGATGTTTGACCATAAAAATTTGAAACACGGTTTTTTTTCAATTTGAAGTTATATTTCAAATTTGAAACACATCTTATAATCTACTTCTATGAGATAGTGGTAAAGTCTGCGTATATTCTACTATCCTCAGACCCCACCTATGGAATTCCACTGGGTATGTTGTTATATCTTATAATCTATCTTTTTAAAGTCAGCTTCACTTTTAAAATTATATTTAAATACATTAAAAATAAACATCATTTCAAATATTCTTTACAAAATATAACCAAACATAACTTCTCTTCAAACTTAATTTTATAAATTACAAATAAAAGTTAATATATATATATATATATAGATGTGACTAAACACCTAATACTAACAGTAACGCACATACTTTCTATGCCTACAATCTCTTAGTAATTGTATAATTTAATAATATATGTTCATTATTCTTTTATACATAAATTTAATT
>JAOTQR010115913.1:0-24904 GCA_025774065.1 Solanum ossicruentum | reverse complement strand
CCAAAATTAATCTATCTCCCTAACTTTCCACAACTCCAATTCACAATCCAACATTTAATTGTTAGAACACTTAAGAAATAATAGCACAAGAATTGAAAACATACTTATTTTCCTCCTTCCTCTTCTTCTTCTTCTTCTCTTCTTCTTCTCCTCTTCTTCTAATTTTTTTAAGTGTCAAGAACAAGAACCCACATATATATAGACTTTAACTTTCCGAAATTGCAACATAAGGGCTCCATCGTAGCCCATTGATCAATTAGGTCCCAAACTTTTTCTATTTTTATCCAATTAAGGACTTCCGACTCAAACTTAATTATGCCCACCATATTCACTTAATACTCTAACTAAGTACTGGAAATATACTTAAGTTTAACTTATCCAGCGTCCACAATAAAATTTTCCTATTGTATAGTTATCCTTAATTAAACTAATTATGGGGTCTAACAATAGGTTCCTTTATAAGTCGTTAGGGTCCCTCGTACCAAGAAGTAGTCATCTATGGTTCCTTCATGTTTCCCATACAAGACTCACATATGAATCGTAGTTCCTGGCTATGACTCGTAGTGAGAGTCTCGTAAGCTTATCTCAGTTCTGAAAAATATTTTGAAAATGGTTACAAGCCTAGACTACGACTTGTAGGTCACCCTACAAGTCATAACTGTGTCTCGTATCTGGGAGCAAAAAACATTTTTGGTGGTATACTGGCTCTAGAAGGGTAGTCTACGACTCGTAGGTCACCCTATGAGTCATAACTACACTCATATTTGCAAACTATATGGTTTCATCAGTGAATGATTACTCTCTATTAATTCTTGCTTCTTATTCTTTGTTATGTGTTTTAATGGATCAAGCATCCTAAACTTACATGTTTCTGTATGGTTTGTTTGCAAATAAAATGCCCCTAAAGACAAGCGAGCAATCTAATCCTTTCAAACGGATTGGTGGATGAGTTATCTGAGACTGAGCAATCCGAGGGCTCTTTGGAAATCCAATAGAGTCATAGTAGAACCAACGTCCAATAGACCCCAAACCCGGGCTCTTGCAGTACAAATGCCCATAGAAGTTAGCAATTCCTCCTAGTTTGAAGAGGAGGAACAACAGGGTAATGGGGACAGGTCCGATACTAGCTTACCACAGATGAATCCCTCACGTTTCGGCTTTGAGTCAGAGTCCGAGAGTACCTTATAGACCTAGCGGTAGGAAGTCCAGTCCCAGCCCCTAGCCGATCACAAATGGTATGTCATTAAGATGAAAGAAATATACGACTAGGGGTTGGAGCCTAAGGGGCAAGGTGAGCTGGTTCGCCAATTTCATAATAAGTCTTGGTTGAATGCCTCGGGTTTAGATAGAGTACCTCGATTGGATGCTAAGTTGGATGACCACGGACTACAGTGGAACACACAGCACCTGGGCAAATATGCCCCTTACATTATCCATGAGTTCTATGCGGCATATCTTGCTACACTCCAATGGGGCTGCAAAAGAATAAGAAGCCAATAGAGGAGCCGAGCCTATGGGTGGTGACAGTCCTGGGGAAAAAAAGTTGATACCTTGGAGGAGACAATCCGATGAGTGCAGTTTGGGCCCACTTATGGAGTTCCTCAATCTACCACGGAATATGATAGCCGTATTGATAAAATAAGGAGAACGGTGATGAGGAAGGTCATTGGGGCCAGGACAGAGTTGCTATAGTGGATAACCAGTCAAAATTGTGATGTATGGGTTGAGCCGACGTGGGTCACAAACCACACAGATCCTATAGTTAAAGCCCACCTCTCATTCCGGGCCATGTTTTGGTGGTTCATTATCTGTTGGCGTATTAGGCCAACCTTCATGCATAACATGATCACCCTTGAGAGAGCCGTATTATTGTCCAACATAGTTGGCTATGCTATAGACTAGGCCCGTATCATTTCGAAGCAGATTTATGAGGCTGCAGTTAGGACGAACACCTCACTGCCATTTCCAGTTCTGATCCATCGACTATGCAGTGCAGCAAGTATTCCTATTGATCCACATCGAGACCCTAATATAGAGGCCATATGCACTATAGATCCCAGCCTGATAAAGGTTGATAAGAATCCAGTTGCCTTACCTTGAGCAACTTCTCCATCTATTCCAGAGCCATTGTTGGTAGAACCTCAAATTTCAGGTTCACCTCCAATTACTACTGACACTACTTTGGCTATCGCAGAGCCTACACCAGTGGTTAAGATCGAGTCTACACCATCCTTCTGCACCCCAACACTAGTAGCAGCTACTTTATAGGTTGATCCTCTTTTCTTTGCTTTTGATTTTTAGGCTTTATTATACGGGTGGCTATAGCAGAGGGTAGGCTGCTGGAGTTATCAGCACCAGGTTCGGCCATTAATTGATCAGACTGTTCGGGACTCTAAGGAGAGGATGAGGGCATTTTCTTGAGATTTAGTTGATAAGAGAGTCTGTGTGGTGGATGCCCAAGTCAATGCATTTGAGACTAGAGTCCACAGCAGGCTTGAGGGAGCCAGGCCTGTAGATGCAAGTTTAAGGCCGACTTGTTATAGTTGTTGGAACCCCCAATTCCAAACCCAGAGGTTGCACCGATAGATGATAAGGAATTTGATTAGCTCATAACTGTCCAGACACCCATGGGAAGAGGCCCCTTGATCAGAGTGATGGCCCAAAGCTGACCCCGAAGAAGCTGAGATAGGAGGAGGAGCTAATACTTGAGAAGGTCGTGCAGGATTCATTTTTGTTAGAAGTTATTTGAAGAGAGCAGGCACAACACACCCACCTGGAGAGGGTACTTTCAGTACTACTATAGAGGAGAGACAGCCCCAGGACCCCACAGATTCGCCAGAGGGTGCTTGATGCACAATGATGTTTGACTTCTTTTGGCCTCAGTTCTCTTTTGTCATGTTGTTAGACTTTGTTCTCTTCTCAGACAAATTTTTTGTTTATGTTAGTTTCTGGTTGTGTTTGAATATTCTTATGTTGGATGTTATTTTTACTTATATGATGAATGTTAATTTTTGGTTTTTAATGGATGTATGTATATATTTCTATGTTATTGTATTTTTTTCATTTTTGTCTTTACTTTGAGGACAAAGTACCCTATTTTTGTGGAGTGTGGGAAGTTATGGATTAAGGTGAAGTCTGAGTAGCCTTAAGTCCATAACTTCCCCTATTTTTGATCGTAAGGTTTTCTTTTCGTGCTTCTTTTTTCTTATGGATGTTTACTTTTCTGTTGAACTGGCATGTTTAGGTAGTGTAGATAATGGGTAAATTCATAGTAGTGTTAGCTATAGGCATATACATAGCTTTTAGATGTTCTTTTAATGTTTTGATGAAAAATTGGGTACCCTTCTTCAAAATTTTTGAGGTTGTGATTATTGATATATTCATACATTTTTAAGTAGTTGGCAATGTTTGTTCTGATATTGTGAAGGTAAGTTGAGACTGAAAACATGACATATGAGTCTATACTTGATTACGGATGCAATTGCCACTTGTGTTGTGAACTTACTTTGTTGCATTCATGCATCTTGTATGGACCCCGAACGTGCCTTGTTACTCTAAAGTTGGTTTAGTGATGTGGTCGATGTGGAAAGGATGTTAGGCCTTTATTCTTTGAGTGAACCCACATTTGGCCTAAATGACCCACCAGATGAGTGAGTAAATCCCTTTTTCCAAACTTTTGAGCTTCTTGTGCACTCATTCTTTCTTGATACCTTGCTAGCTTAACCTTGTTTGATGAAATACCTTGACATTGGCCCTGGTCTATCCTTGAACATGTGAACCTTGATTGAGGCCAAAGGCCTAAACTAAGGGTGGTTGCAGTTGGTGGCCCTAGTTTGAGGCATTGATATTGTGTACTTCACCTGAGGCTAAACGCCTAAGTTGAGCGTGGCCCTTATTGTGGTAAAGTAATAATAATAAGGTGGCTAGTGGGGAAATCAAAAAAGAAATGGAAAAGCATGAGTTGAGTGAAGAAAAAGAACAAAAGTGCCTTGAATTGAGAAAAAATAGCAAAAATGAGTCTGAAATCGAAGTACAGTTGAAAAAGAGAAAGAAAGCACTCGAGAAAAGTTCAAAAAAGGAGAACAAAGGTGGAGTGATTAAAAAAAGGTTAGATTATGAAAGCAAAAAGTGTTGGTAAACATGGTTCAGGGATAGCTATAGTCACTACTTACCCAAAATGTCATACCAAAACACCCTGAACCTATGTTACAAGCCTACAAGTCCTGAAATGATCCAACTCTACTTTATCACCATGTGAGAAGATGAGTATAGAGGCAAGCCTATGTTGTTAGTCAGTATGCATTGAATTTCAATTGTGAGAGTGAGAATGCTTCCTCGGTCCCTGAATTCTAAATGCTTCTATGTGAGTATGAGGGACTTCTTTCCAATGAGGGTATTTGCACTACTTGAGTAGCATATGACTATACCAGCGATTGTAGATGGTCAATGCACCTTAGCTTGTCATTGTTGGATTTTCAGGTCTCTTATTATGTTCTTGTTTTCTTAATAACTTTGCAATCCTATTTTGAAAATAGTAGTTGGGTACCTGAATCAAAGGAGCTGTTATATATGCCATTAGTATAGCTGCTATGTATTTCTCTTTGTCTGCGTAGATTTAGTCGTCGCTTGAGGACAAGCAACAATTCTAAGTTGAGGTTGTTGAAGTAATGTCAAAATATAGCACACTTGGTGCTTAAAACAAGGGATTTTGTGAGTTGTTCAAAAGACTTTTTAGTGTTTTGATGTGTTTTTGTGTTAATCTTGTAGAAAAGTTAGGTTGACATGATTTTGAAGAAAAGTTACAGATTTTGCTGAACCATAGGCCTTACGAGCCCACCTATGAGTTGTAGCTCAAGCTACGAGTTATAGGGTGGTGTCGTAGCAATAATCAAAGACCAAAATTTAGGAATCTAGTAACTCGAGGTCACCCCAACAAGGCCATCATATGAGTCACATTATGACTCGTATAGGTGGACTCGTAGCAAGAATCACGGAGCCAAGATGTTGGACCAAAAACTGAAGATCAAGACTACGAGACAAACATATGAATCATAGCTCAAGCAACGAATCATACCTATGGGTCATACTAGTTTAGCCCAAGATTCCAAGAACCTGATACGATACCACGACAATGACTCATATGTCATACTACGAGTCGTATCTGCGTAACTTATCAACTGCCAGCTGTTTTTTCTATGCAAATTCTAGGATTGTTTTATAAATACTATATATGGTTTAAGTTAGGTTTTTAGAGAGAGTTTGACCAGTAGACTATTGAGAATCACATCTTCAATTTTTTCCTAGTTTTTTTTATAGTTGATTGTTCTCTCTTGGAAAACCCATTTTGGGGATTGCAAATCTAGCCTTGTTGATCAATCAATCTTGAGGGTTTGAAAGTTGTGCTGCCTATTTTATTCATTGTTATTGGTAAAGCTCTCAACTATGTCTATTATTTACATTCTTATGTGTTTTTCCTTATCCATGAGTAGCTAAGCACCCACAACTTGGGGTTGTGGGAACCATGGATAGTTGACATTGAGATGACCTAGATTTCTTGCATTTTTATGATTATGGTTTTGCATGTATTTTTTATTTTCCTTCATTATCAGTGTTGTTTGGTGGACTAAATGGAGGATTGCCTCTAGAGTATTGTGTGACAAGAAGATACCACCTAAACTCAAAGGTATGTTTTATTGAATGGTGGTTAAATCATTATTGCTGTATGAAGTGGAGTGTTGGCCAATTAAAAAGGCATATGTTCAGAAGATGCATGTCGCAGAGATGAGGATGCTGAGATGGAAGTGTGGTCACACCAGGAGTGACAAGGTTAGGAATGAGACCATTCGGGAGAAGCTTGAGGTGGCCCCGGTTGCCGAAAAAATGAGGGAAGCGAGACTGTGATGGTTTGGACATGTGCAGAGAAGGAGTACCGGTACTCCTGTTAGGAGGTGAAAGAGGTTGGTTTTGGGAGGAACTCGGAGGGGTAGAGGTAGACCAAAGAAGTACTGGGGGGGAGGTGATTACACATGTAGGAACTTTATCTCACTGAGGACATGACCTTCGATAGAAAGAAGTGGAGGTCGTGAATTAGAGTAGCAGGCTAATGGTAGGGTTAGGTGTTTTTTTTGTTATGTGTTCACATTGTCTATCATATTATGTGTTAGTTTTATCTTATTTACACACTATCATTATTAGTCACTCTTTCCATTCTCTCCCCTTCCTTTTTGTTATATCTAGTTCTTTCTGCTTACGAGTTTTGAGATGAGGGTTCCCAGGAAATAGCTTCTCTACTTCTATGGTAGTAGTAAGGTTTGCGTACATTCTACCCTCCCTAGACCCCACTTGTGGGATTTTACTAGGTATGTTGTTGTTGTTGTTTAGTGGTGGCCAACACCAAACCCCTCCTACTATCACGATCTCGACCAAGGTAGTGACAAAAAGGAAAAGAGAAGTAGATGAAAGAATTCGATTGATGTGTTCTCATCTAATCAACCTAGCATGAGCAAGGGGAGGCGGACGGGGACCATAGGAAATTTTTAGTTGGCACACCATGGTTTCCGACCAAGCACCATGGTGAAATTAAACCTTCACCTTCACAAGAGCACTGGAAGAACCTAAGTTACTGTCCTGCATGCAAATCACCAATTGTAGTTATGTTATCTAGGGTAATAAAGTTGACAAACCATGGGTAACACAATTCCCAAGTTTTCCTGAAAATTGAGTGTTTCCTTGCGTTATAGTTTGTGGTAGTTTTATTTTGTTTTTAAAATACTAACAAAAAACCCCATTTAGAGATTATAGTCATAAATACTAGAAATGATTAGTGGTGAAATCTTGTAATGAAGCCCTGTATTCCCTGTGGATTTGATCCTAACCTCGGTTAGGTTAATGCTGAATATGATTGCTTTCTTATCGGAGCGTGAACATCATCAATAAGCTTGAAGAGAACTTATAGCTTGAAAAGATTCCTTGAGTTCCCAAGTTAAGCTTTAGATACTTAATATTTGAATGAGATATTTGGTTATGTCGTGCAATGGTTTTTGTGAGGGTTTTGAGTGAGATGGAGTTGAAAAATGGCTAATTCTGGGTTGCTTCATGCATTAATGGGCATGGGGCAATGACCCTAATTCCATTGGCCAAAATAGAAAAACCAAGGAAAAACTTACACTGGTCCACGTCCTTGGCATGACATGGACCCATTGAAAAGGCCATATTTGTACTGCTTCGCACCCCTAGCGCGTCGCGGCCAGGGCGCGGATGCTTTTGGAAATCATAGATTAGTGAAATTTATTTTTTGCTACGGGTCTTGTAAAGTCTGTGTTATACTCATTTCCCACTCAATTTTCCTGCTGATCGAGAATATGTAGTCAAATTTTTGATATCACACACGAATTTTGAGATATATGGAAATTACGATTATGGGCATCTACGAAGAACATTTTGGGGCATTTTAAAACCCGTGCTAAGCTTGACCTTGGTACCAAGATCCTCTTGGGAGGATCTCTAAAAATGATAAGTGAATTGAGCACCACGAACGGATATGATAGAGAATGGTGCCCCATGCAACCTAACCAACTCATAAATTTTGGCATAATCCTCGGCACCATAAGTTGTTTTAATCGATAAAGAGTAAGCTGACTTTTTTATTCTATTAATAACAACCTAAATGGAATCAAAGTGTTTTCTAGTCTTTGGCAACCCAATCACAAAATCCATGTTGATCTCTTCTCGCTTCCATGTAGAATTTCTATGTCTTAGGCTAGGCCTCCCGACCTTTGATTTTCGGCTTTCACTTGTTGGCAATTGTGATAGCTGGCTACAAACTTATCAATATCCCTCTTCTTTCCACCCTACCAATAAACCTCCCTCAAGGCTCTACATATTTTTGTGGAACCGGGGTGAATAGAGTAGGAAGAATTATGTGTGTCTTTCAAAATCAACTCCCTCAAGTCATCAACAATAGGCACACATAGCCTACCTTGGTACCTAAGGACACCATCTCCCCCTTAGGAGAAAATCTCCATTTTACCATCCTTCACCAAAGTTTTCAATTCTAGCAAGGTGGGGTCAAGGTCTTGTTTGGACTTGACCTCTTCTATCAAAGAAGATTTGGAACCATCAATAACCACCCCACCTCCATTCTCAACTTCATTCAACCTAACCCCCAACCTAGCTAACCAATGAACTTCTCTAGCCGCCTTCTTATTGCCATCATCCATGTGAGCTACACTTCCCATGGACACTCTACTTAGAGCATTGGCCACAACATTTCTTTGCGGGGATGATAGTGCACACTTCTGTCTAACTACCTTTTTTTTCTCAAGTTAAGATCCCTTTTTGTGAAAACATATTGGAGACTTTTGTGGTCGGTGAACACATCTACGTGAACCCTATACAAATAATGATGTCATATTTTCAAATCAAACTCCACGGCAACTAATTAAAGATCATGGTTTGGATAATTACACTCAAGCACCTTTAGTTGACGAGAAGAATATGCTATAACCTTTCCATTTTGCATCAATACATACCCCAAACCTATCCTTGAAGCATTACAATAAACCACAAACATTTCTAACCCTTCTGATAAAGCCAAAATGAAACGGATATAAGCTTGTCTTTCAAAGTTTGAAAATTTCTTTCTCATTCTTTAGTCCAAACAAATTTTTCCTTCTTTTTTGTGAAGTTTTTCATAGGGGAAGCAATTAAAGAGAAACCATTCACAAATTTCTGGTAGTACCTTGCGAAACCCAAGAAACTCTTAATATCCATCAGAGTCAAGGGCCTAGGCCAATTCCTTATAACTTCCAACTTCTTAGGGTCCACTTTGATTCCATCACACGACACCACATGCCCTAGGAATGCAACCTCTTTCAACTAAAATTCACATTTATCAAATTTAGCAAACAACTTCTCATCCCTCAGAATTTGTAACACCACCATCAAATCATTCTCATGCTCTTCTTCACTTCATGAGTACATCAATATGTCATCTATGAAGACTATCACAAACATATCAAGGTATGGTTTAAAGACCCTATTCATGAGATCCATAAATACAACTGGTGTATTAGTTAAACCAAATGACACTACCACAAATTCAAAATACCAATACCTAGTCCGAAAAGCCATCTTAGGAATATCACACTCCTTCACCCTCACTTGGTGGTATCCAAAATAAAGATCAATCATAGAAAAATGACTAGCTCCTTGTAGTTGATTAAATAAGTCATCTATCCTTCGTAGAGGATACTTATTCTTTGTAGTGACTTTATTGAGTTGCTAGTAGGCAATGCACATTCTAAATGAGCAATCTTTCTTTCATACAAACAACACTGGCACACCCCATGATGACTTGATAGGCCTTATGAAACCCTTCTCTAACAAATCCTTCAATTGGTCCTTTAACACCTTCAACTCTGCCGGGGCCATGCGGTAAGGGAGAATGGAAATGGGTTGTGTATCGGCAAGGAGGTCTATACATAAGTCTATATTCCATTCAGGAGGTATACACGGAAGCTCATCGGGAAAGAAATCAAGAAACTCATTGACCACCAGAACTGACTCAATATGAAGGACATTAGACTCAACATCCCTAACCCTTACAAGATGGTAAAGGCAACCCTCAGAGATAAATTTCTAAGCCTTAGGATAGGAGATGAACCTACCCTTAACTGCTGAATCATGACCTTCACGCTCAAACACGAGCTAATTAGGAATTTGGAACATAATTTTGTGGGTTCTACAATCAATGAAAGCATGATATGCATGTAACTAATCCATCCCAAGAATGATGTCAAAATCTACCATGTCAAGTATCAACAAAATCATCAGGCAAGACCTTATGCAATATAGACACGAGACAACCCCAATATTCTTTTCTAGGAATAATGGACTCAACAATGGGGGAAGACACCTCATAGGTTTCACACACAACAATTTGGAGCACACATGAAGCTTAATAGCAACAAAAGGAGTAATGAAGGAAAGAGTGGCACCCAGATCTAATAAAGCACACACATCATAATAAAAAAACTTTTAACTATCAGTAACAACATCGGGCACCTCATCCACTTCTTGCCTCCTTTGAAGAGCATAAACCGATTATGATGTCGAGCACTCCCTTGTCAGCCACCTTGGGCCCTTTGATCATCATGAGCACCTTGTCCTTGAGGACGACCATCTTTGCCCTTGGTTTGAGCATAGGGGCGATCAACAAGCTCTTGGCCCACTCCTCCATACCCATAGTAATCATTTTATTCCCTCAAGCACTTGCCATTATGATTCCTTCCACATTATGGGCACCTTGGATAAATTGCCCTACCATTGCCACCTTGGAACCTTGGGCTAGGCACCCCATAATTAGCAAATCTTTTGTTTGGAGCATTAGAGGACCCTTGGCCTTGAAATTTATGACCTTGTTGGAAACAACCACCCTTAGTACCTTGGAAACCACCATCAAATGGATCCCTCTTAGACTCCCCACTTCTCATCTTTCTAATCTTCTCCCCTTCAAGTTGTTCGGTGTAGGTCCTGAGTTGAGACAAGTCCATTTCACCCACAAACATAGTAGTGTGGTATTCTTCTTTCACCAAAAATGACACCCCCAACACAAACTTGTTTATTCTTGCCCTAGGATCAGCAACCAAGTAGGGAGCATACTTTGTGAGCTTGTTCAATTTGAGGTAATACTCCATCACACACATAGAGCCTTGCTTGAGATTCATAAATTTCATCATCTTTGTCTCCCTCAACTCAATAGGAAAGAATCAATTGAGGAAAGTAGCCTTGAATTCCTCCCATAAGATAGGGTCATTATTCCCCCTCTCAAGTTTCCATTGAGCAAACCAAATTTGGGCAACACCTTTGAGTTGATAAGTCGCAAGCTCTGCCCTCTCTTTCGAACTCACCCCCATAATAGCAAGCACCTTATACACCTCATCCATAAGCTCTTAGGGATCCTCTTCCATTTTGGAACCATGAAACTCTTGAGGGTTCATCCTTGCAAAGTCCCTCAACCTTGAGGCTATAGTAGGAGCATGAGGAGCTTGAGCCCTTTGGTTAAATTGATTAGTCATAGCATGTGCCAACATAGTGATAACATTACAGAATTCGATGAGCCAGACCCTCTTCCGGTACGGTTTCCCTCCGGGGTCTCCCTCTTGGTAGTGGCATGATCTCAAAAAGCAAATGACTATTTGTTAGGCAAGGAAACATTATTTTTAATCCTAGAGCACGATATAGTTCATGAAGAGGTGAAGATTTCCTAAACTGCCTTATAGCCTCCTAGTCATAGTCGTGGCACACTTCACAACCATGAACAAGATTCTACTCGATGTAGTGTGTTGGATTTTCGAGGGAGATTAACAACCTAGTGCTCTAATACTAAGGTTGCTGCGACCTAAGTCTAGGGCCTAGATGTGACATGGCGAATGGGGACCCGAAGGGATGCCAAACAAGCCTCTTAACATATTAAAACCACATCCTTTGTTGTGAAAGTAAATTAAGATAACAAGTGAGTAGTAATAGACCATAAAAGATGTGGGACTAAAGGATTCTTTCATAATAGCATAAACATAAGGGAGTCAATCTCATGAATACAAACCAATTCAATATCCAACAATACCTCTACTACGAATGGGGCAGGGGGATAAGATATCTCCTAGCCTCACCCTCATAGATAAGTATCAAATAGCATAGATACAGTCTTAACATAAACGTAAAAGAAAGTAGATATTGTCCTCGGATATGAGGACTCAGCAAAAGCTAACTTTGAATGATCCGACTAGATATGTGGAGGATGAGGATCAATGGGAGCTCCAGTTCCCACATGGTGATATCATGTAGGAATAGAATATGTTGTCACGACTCGAGCATAGCCCCTAGATATGACACGGTGAATAAGAAGTCCAAAGACAACCCAAACAAGTCTCTTGATTGTAACAGGCACACATCCTTAGATGTGGAAGAAATATTAGGAAATAATAAGAGTCAATTAATAAAAAGGGAAAACGGGACTAAGGGAAATCTTTGATAATTATGTAAACATAAAAAATAGTCAAGCTCACAGCATATACAAAACATAGTATCCAAAAACAACTGTAACTTAGATTAGAGTGGGGCCCAAGATACTTCCCGAGCTCACCCTCATAATAACAATTGTTCAACATAAAGAAGTCTCACTATAGGAAGAGTATCTTAGATATTGCCTTCGGAGTTGAGGACTCACCAAAAGCTTTCTTCAAAGAACCATACTAGCCACATGGAGGATGATCAAAAGGAGGTCCAGTGCCTACATGGTTATATCGTGTAGGCATAGAGTATGTATTAGTACGTTTGAATGTTCTAAGTATGCGGGGTGCATTGCAACAAAGACATAAGCCAATATATTCATAATGCATAATCACAATCAATAGATATATAATCTCAATATGACATGCATTATCAATGCTTGTAATAAAACATGCTTGTAAGACATTCAACTTGCATACTATATCATGCATTTGTGGGAAAAGACTTCAATCGACATAGACCAAGCAGCTACAACTTGGACTCCAAGGCACGACACCCCCTCGGTTCAGGTGACCAGGCATGACACCCCACGGTGAAGGGTGGTCTACTTACCAAGGTAAACAAAACATTATAACATGAACTAGATGGATCCACTAGAATAGCAGTGGCAGTATTCATAATTCTATGGTAGCATATAGTTTAGAGACTAAACACTTTATTTAAGAACCAGCTTGATTGGAGCCCCCATCTTAAGCCACAATTGGTGCTAAGTCAAATCCCACAGAATACTTGAAATAATCATACTTTAATAATATCATGATTAACTTGTAATAGACATGATAACATGACAAGAGTAGCTCATAGACATGCTTGACCTCTACTAGTGAGCCTAACTTGAACATGAGAGTAGATCATAATCATACATGAACCCTTGCTTTAACATGAAGGGTTCACAAGAGGTCAAAAATCTTGAAATAGGGCTCAACTTGATACTTGTAAAATCATAGATAATTTTCATAAATTCAATACATGCTTGAAGCCCTTTATCATCATGAAGTCACTTGACTTGTAAATCATCTAATAATTCATCAACAACTTGGAAATTCTTGTTATGTAATTTAATCAAACACATGGTGGGTTCATGATACTTGTTCAAAATCATGCAATTCAAGAGTAAAACAAGATGAGTAAACTCCATGCAAATCAACCCACCAATATTGTAGTAAAACCCTCATTTAGGGTATCTTGAAATCCATCACAAAAGCTCATATTAGTTCATAGTTTCATAGCTCAAATCATGCATAGTCTCAATATACAAAACCAATTCATGGAAAAAGCTTGAAATAGATATTTATTCATAATCATTCAATACTTGATAAAACCCCAACATATTTTATGTTCAAAATTCATAAAAAGAGATACTCATAGGTAATACAACTTGAAATCATGCAATTTTCACAAAAAGTGAAGGTTGGGCTACATGAGTGAAAAAACCCATGGATGAAGACCCACATGCCTTAAACCTTGAATCCCTTGAGATGAACTTAAAGGGGACTTGAAGCTTGAGATGGCTTGTAAAGTTCCAAAATTGAGCTTGAAATCCTTCAAATTAAATGAGAGATTTGATAATGTCTTGGAGAGGTTTTAGATAGGGTTTTATAAGCTATAGAGTTGAAAAATGGCTAAGTATGAAAGATTTCACATTTAAATGGGCATGGGGCTTTGAGCCTAATGCCCTTGGACAAAATAAGAAAACCAACAAAACTTTTACAATGGTTTACTCCCTTGCAGTGACCCGGACTAGACATAGAGCACAAACTTCACTCGTCTTCGTCCTAGGCGCGTCGCGGCCTGGGTCGACAAACACTGAAAATAAAAAAATATTTTTTGTTTTAGGTCTTCTAAAATCTATTTTATACTCATTTCCCACTCAATTTTGCACCCTAATCGAGAATATGATATCGAATTTTTGAAATTACGCACAAATGTTGAGACACATGGAAATTACGTATATGGGGCATTCTAAAGCACATGAGGGGTGTTTCAGTATCTCTCCCTTAGGAACATTAGTTCCAGAATGTCAAAGAAACATGCGTAAGATAAGTAATTATGAAAATTTTAGCCCGACATGGATGTAGTAAATGCACTTAACACTTATTTTCAAAAGTCTCGACATGAACATAAAAAATCACCATAAACTTATTACCATAAGCATGAGTGCATGCAAAATGACACGAGTGCTGAAACTTAAGACAAGAAATCATAGATGGGACTTAATTTATTACCTTCGGCTTGAGTAGAGTAGAAGAGATATGGGTACAACTTTTTCATTTCCGCCTCAGCTTTCCATGTGGCACTTTGAACTAATTGCAAAGGACCTTAACAGATGCTACATCTTCTTTTCTCAACCTCTTCACTTGGCTATCCAATATCTCTACCAGGATCTCCTCATAGGTCAAATTATCTACAACAACATCCACAACCTCTAAGGGCACTATAGTTCTAGGGTCATGCATACACTTCCTCAACAAAGAGACATGGAAGATCGGATGAACCATATTCATCTCCATAGGCAACTCCAATTCATATGCAACCTTACTAACCCTCCTAAAAATTCTATAAGGTCCCACAAACCTTGGGCTCAATTTCTCTTTCTTGCCAAACTTGACCACACCCTTCATGTTTGAGACCTTCAAGTAAACCTAATCATCAACGTTAAACTAAGATCTCTTCTTCTCATATCGGAGTAGGACTTTTGTCTAATTTGGGTCGTCTTAAACCTCTACTTGTCAACCTCACCTTTTCCAAGGCTTCAACAATCAAATCTATACCTAGGAATGCCATCTGCCACACATCAAACCACCCAATTGGGGATATAAAATGCCTACCATATAAAGCTTCAAAAGGAGCCATAACAATGCTATAGTGGTAGCTATTGTTGCAAGAAAACTCAATAAGTGGAAGATGCTCATCGCAACTACCCTTAAACTACAAAACACAAGTTTTAAGCATATACTCAAGAGTTTGGATAGTCCTTTCGGCTTGGCCATCTGTTTGAGGATGAAAAGTCATGCTAAGCTTGACCTTGCTACCAAGACTCTTTTTGAAGGATCTCCAAAAACCACGATCCGAAATGATAGACAAGAATACCCATGCGCTCTAACCAACTCATGAATATACAACTTAGCATAATCTTCGGCACCATAGGTGGTTTTGACGGGTAGAAAGTGAGCAGATTTCGTCATCCCATCAACAATAACCCAAATAGAATCAAAGTGTCTCCTAATCTTAGCCAACCCAACCATAAAATCCATGTTAACTTCTTCCTACTTCCGAGTAGAAATCTCTATATCTTGGGCTAGGCCACCCGACCTTTGATGTTCGGCTTTCACTTGTTGGCAATTGTGACAATCGGATACGAACTTTGCAATATCTCTCTTCATACCACCCCACCAATACACTTCCCTCAAGTATCTATACATCTTTGTAGAACTGGGGTGAATAGAATAAGATGAACTATAGGCCTCCTTCAAATCAACTCTATCAAGTAATCAACATTAGGCACACATAACCTACCTTGGAACCTAAGGGCACCATCTCCCCTTTGGGAGAAAACCTCCACTTTACCATCCTTCACCAAGGCCTTCAACTCTAACAAGGGAGGTTCAAGGTCTTGCTTTGACTTGATTTCCTCAACCAAAGAAGATTTAGAACCATTAACAACCACTACAACTTCATTCAATATAACCCCCAACCTAGCCAACCGGTGAACTTCTCTAGCCACCTTCTTGTTACCAACATCAATATGAGCTAGGCTACCCATGGACACTCTACTTAGAGCATTAGCCATAATATTAGCTTTGTTGGGATGACAATGTACACTCATGTCATAATCTTTAAGGAGCTTTAACCACTTTTTTTTCTCAAGTTAAGATCTTTTTGTGTGAACACATATTCGAGACTCTTGTAGTCGGTAAACATACCAACATGAACCCTGTACAAATAGTGATGCCAAATTTCCAAAGCAAACACCATAGTTGCAAATTAAAGATTGTGAGAGGGATAATTTTGCTCTTGCACCTTAAGTTCCCTAAAGGCTTATGCTATCACCTTTCCATTTTGCATCAAAACACACCCCAAACCAATTCTTGAGGCATCACAATAAACCACAAACCCTTCTGGTAGAGCCAAGATAGGAGCGGAGAAAAGCTTATCTTTCAAAGTTTGAAAACTCTTTTCACATTCATCGGTCCAAACATATTTTGCCTTCTTTTGGGTCAACTTAGTCATAGAGGAAGCAATAGAGGAAAAAACATTCACAAACCTCTCGTAGTAACCCGCCAAACCCAAGAAACTCCTAGTATACGTCGGAGTCAAGGGTCTAGGATAATTTTTTATCACCTTCGTCTTCTTAGGATCCACCTTAATGCCATCACCTGACACCACATACCCTAGAAAAGCAACCTCTTTCAACCAAAATTCACAATTATAAATATTTAGCAAACAATCTCTCATTCCTCAAGAGTTGCAACACCACCCTCAAGTTATTCATATGTTCCCTTCATTTCAGGAATAAATCAATATATCATCAACAAAGACCATCACAAACATGTTAAGGTATGGTTTAAAGATCCTATTCATGAGATCCATAAATATTATCGGTGCATTAGTCAATCCAAAAGACATAACCACATATTCAAAATGGTCATACCTAGTGATGATGTTCACGCTCCAATAACAAAGCGATCATTGTCAATAATTAACCTAATTGAAGGTTAGGGTCCATCCACAGGGAATACGGGGCTTGAATACAAGAATTCACTTTTAATTATTTCGAGTATCTACAACTAGAATCCCTATATTGGGGGAGAGGGGTTCTGTGATTAAATAATAAAATAAAAATAAATACAACACAATAAAGCGAGAAAATACTTAGTTTTATGGACAACTTAGGAATTGTGTTTCCCATGGTTCTTTGACTTAATTATCCTAGAAATATAACTACAATTGGAGATTCGAATGCAGGATGGTAACCTAGGTTCTTTCAACCCTCTTGTGAAGCTGAAGGTCAAATTGTACCATGGGGCTTGATCGGCAACCATGGTATGCCAACTAACCATTACCTATTGTCCCAGTTAACCTCCCTTTTTTAAGATTTGGTTGATTAGACGAGAGCACATCAATCGAATCATTTCATCTACTTCTCTTTTTCTATTCATCATTACCTTGGTCGGGATCACAATAGTAGGCAAGGTTTGGTGTTGGCCACCACCAAACAACAATCATAATAAAGAGAAATAGATAATACATGCAAAACATTAATCATTGAAATGCAATAATCTAGGTCATCTCAAGCCAACTGTCCATGGTTCCCACAACCCCAAGTTGTAGGTGCTTAGCTACACATGGCCAAGGCAAAATCAACAAAAATACAAATACAAGATATAGTTGAGAATTTTACCCAAAGCAATGAAGAGTGAAGGAACCAAAAGTTGCAAACCAAAAGCTTGATAGATTGAGAATGAGTACAAAGCAAGATTGCAATCCCCAAAAGTGGGTTTTCTAAGAGAAAATGAAAAACTATGCTAAAACCCTAAAATATTCTAGAGAGAATATTCAAAGGAACATTCAATGTCTAAAATCTATGTTCCCTCTCTAAAACCCTAAATTAAAGTATTTATAGTGTTTACAAATTTACCAAAAATTACATAGAAAAGACAGTTGGCATTTGGTTCATCTCGCAGGTATGACTCGTAGGGTAACCTATGAGTCATAATCGGTGTCTTCAGTTTTAGTCCAAAGTTTTGGCTCTCTGTTTCCTGCTATTAGTCCCCCTATACGAGTCATTTCAATACTTACAACTCGTAGCTTGGCCTCGAAAGGCTGACCTCCACTTAGTAGATTTCTGATTTTTTGTCTCTGCTTCTTGCTATGAGATCTCCCTATGATTCTTAGCTTGGGCTACAACTCGTAGGTGAGCTCATATGTCTTGGGCTTCAGCAAAAAAATCTGCAGTTTTTCTCTAAAATCATGCCAACCTACCTCTTCTACAATAACAACACAAAAACACATAAAAACAATAAAAAGTCGCATTACAAACTCACAAAATCCCTTGTTTTATGCATCAAATGTGTTTTCTTTTGACAACATATCAACACCCTCAACTCCAAATTATTTTTTATCCTCAAGCAACGACTTAATCTGAGAAGACAATAAGAAGCACATAGTAGATACACTAATGGCATATACATCACTTACTCTAATTTAGGTGCATAACTTTCATTTTTAAAATAAGATTGTAAAGATACTTATGCAAAATAGAACAAAAAGATGCATCTGGCAACCCAACTATGAGAAGCTAAGGAGCATCAACTAACCATAATCATTGGTGTAGTCATATGCTAATCAAGTAGTGCAAATGCCCTCAAAGAAAAGAAGTCCCTATTGCTCACTCAAAAGGCATTTAGAATTCAGGTATTGAGGAAGCATTCTCACTCTCACAAATATGACTAACACCATAGGCCTGCCTCTATACTCATCTTCCGGCTTGGTGACAAAGTGGATTTGGATCACTTTAGGACTTAAGGGCTTGTAACATAGGTTCAGGGGTCTTTGGTATGGCATTTTAGGCAAGTAGTGACTAAAAGCTATCCTTGAATCATGTTTACCAACACTTTTACTTTCATAACCCAGCCATTTTCACAAAATCCACCTATATTCTCCTATTTCAATCTTTTCCTGAGTGCCATCTTTCTCTTTTCGGTTGTGACTTATTTCTGAACTCATTTTTGCTAATTTTTCTCAATTCAAGGCACTTTTAATTACTTTTTCTCTCCCTGGCCTCATGATTTTTCATTTCTTTCTTTATTTCCCAACTAACACCTCATTGTTATTACTTTCACAATAAGGGCCACCCTCAACTTAGGCTTTTGGCATGAGGTAAAATACACAATATCTATTCCCCGAACCAGGTCCAATATTTGTAGCCACCCTCAACTTAGGCTTTAGCCTCAACCAAGGTTCACACATTTAAGGATAGGCCAGGGCTAATATCAACGTATTTCATCAAACAAGGTTAAGATGGTAAGGTATCAAGAACAAATGAGTTTATGAGAAGCTCAAAAATTTGAAACAAGGGATTCACCAACTCATTTGGTAAGTCATTTAGGCTAAAAGTGGGTTCACTAAAAGAACAAAGGCCTAAGATCCTTTTAAAATCAACCACATCACGAAATAATTTTAGAGTAACAAGGCAAGTTCTGAGTCTATACTTGATACATGAATATAGCAAAATAAACTCACAACACACATGGCATTGCACCTATAATCAAGTATATACTCACAAGTCATGCATTAAGCCTCAGCTTACCTCCACTTTATCAAGATAAACATTGCCAGATACTCCAAATGCATGAATGCATCAATAACCACAATCTCAAAAATTTTGAGGGTACCAAAATTTTCAAATCATTAAAAAAGCAATTAAAGACTCATACATAAGCCAACAGATAATACTAACATGTATTTAGACATTATCTACATTACCTAAACATGCATGTTTAATAGAAAATGATACATCCACAGGGAAAAAGAATCACGGCAAGAAAACCTTGGGATAAAAAGTAGGGGAATTTACGAACTCGAGGCTATTCAGACTTCACCTTAATCCATAACTTCCTACACCCCACTAAAATAGAATTCTTTGTCCTCAAAGTAAATACAAGAACTAAAACCAAGTAAAGAATATATATATATATATACATATACATATAAATTAAAACCAACAGTTTAAAACTAAACATCCAAAACATAAGTAAAGATAACATTCAACATTAAACATTTAAACAAATCCAAAAATCAACGTAATAAAAATATTATCTAACGGAAAAACGAAGTATCCATATATTAAAGATAAGGGTTGGGGTCAAAAAGTCAAACATCATGGTGCTCAAGCACCAGCATCTGGCTAGTCAGCAGGGTACAGGATCACGACCTCCTCCACAGTCATCTGGGGTGCAGTGGCATGTGAACTGCTCTCTCCATGTGTCAACTGTTGTGCCTAATCCCTTTGTATAGCCACCATGAGTGGTGACTCCTGAACTACCTCCTTTGGTATCGGCTCCTCCTCATGTGTTGTTAGGTCATCAGGCCTAGGCCTTTTCTGGCTCAACTCTGGGTCATCATGCTCAAGAGGCCTCTTGCCAAGGACATGCGGGCGGCCAGCTAGCCCATAAAATAAGGGTTGTTTCTGCAGGGTATCCAACAAGTCATTTGTGATGTAGAGCGTTTCTTCGGTCATGGTGCCAACCAACCTATGAATAAACTAAAAAGCAAAAACAAAAAGTAAAAGTAAAATATAGGAGACTCAAGAAATTGACACTAGAACTAATTAATAGTGAAATCAAGTCAAAACCTAGTTGTACTCACCGACAACGGCTCCATAATTTTTTATGATGTTCATACTCCAATATGAAAGAGGTCACTGTCAACAATTAAACTAACCGAAGGTTAGGGTCGAATCCACAGGGAATACAGGGATTGAATACAAGATTCACTATAAATCATTTTGAGTATCTACAAGTAGAATCTCTAAATGGGGGGTTTTCTGTGATTCAAGAATAATACAAAAATAAACACTACACTATGACCTGAGAAAACACTCAGTTTTATGGATAACTTGGGGAATTATGTTTCCCATGGTTTGTTGACTCAATTACCCTACACAACTTAACTACAACTAGAGATTCGCATGTAGAATGGTAACTTAGGTTCTTCCAGCCCTCTTGTTAAGATGAAGGTCGAATTTCACCATGGCGCTTGGTCAGCAACCATGGTGGGCCAACTATCCATTAGCTATTGTCCTAATCAACGTCCCCTTGGTCAAATTTGGTTGATTAGACAAGAACACATCAATCGAATCCTGGCATCTACTTCTCTTTTCCTATTCGTCACTACCTTGGTTGGGATCGTGATAGTAGGCGGGGTTTGGTGTTGGCCACCATCAAACAACAATCATAGTGAAGAGAAATAGACAATACAAGCAAAACCCAAATCATAGAAATGCAATAATCTAGGTCATCTCAAGCCAACTACCCATGGTTCCACAACCCCAAGTTGTGGGTGCTTAGCTACTCATTGCCGAGGAAAAACCAACAAAAATGCAAATAGCAGACATAATTGAGAATTTTACCCAAAGAAATGAAGAGTAAAGGCACCACAAGTTACAAACCACAAGCTTTATAGATTAAGAATAAGTACAAAGCAGGATTTGCAATCCCAAAGGTGTGTTTTCCAAGAGAAAATGAAAAACTATGCCAAAACCCTAAAATATTCTTGGGAGAATATTCAAAGGCACATTCAATGTCTAAAATATGGGATCCCTCTCTGAAACCCTAACTAAAAGTATTTATAGTGTTTATAAATTTACCCTAAAAATTACATAGAAAAGACAGTTGGCATCTAGTTCGTCTAGCAGGTACGACTCTTAGGGTGACCTACGAGTCGTAATCAGGGTCTTGTATCAGGTTCTTGGCATTTTGGACTCAACTGGTACTACCTACTGGTACAAATCATTGCTTGGGATGCGACTCGTATGCTCCTCTCGTAGTCTAGGTCTTCAGTTTTTAGTCCAAAGTTCTGGCTCTCTATTTGCCACTACTAGTCCACCTATACGAGTTATTTCAAGACTTACGACTCATAGGTTGGTCTTGTAAGGCTGACCTTCACTTAGCAGATTTTTGATTTCTTGTCTTTGTTTCTTGCTATGAGATTACCCTATGACTCGTAGCTTAGGCTACGATTCGTAGATGAGCTCATATGTCTTGGGCTTCAGCAAAATCTACAATTTTTCTCCAAAATAACGCCAACCTACCTTTTCTACAATAAAAACACAAAAATACATAAAACCATAAAAATCGCATTAAAAACTCACAAAATTCCTTGTTTTAGGTATCAAATGTGCTGTATTTTGACAGCACATCACCTAGTTTGAAAAGCCATCTTGGGAATATCACACTCCCTCACTCTTACTTGTTAGAATCTGGACCGAAGATTAATCTTAAAAGTGACTAGCCCCATGTAGTTGATCAAAAAGGTCATCAATCCTTGGTAGAAGGTGCTTGTTCTTCATAGTGACTCTATTGAGTTGCCAGTAATCAATGCACATTCTATGGGAACCATCCTTTTACTTTAGAAGCAACATCAGTGCACCCCAAGGTGACTTGCTAGGCCTTATGAAACCTTTCTCCAACAAATTCCTCAATTGATCCTTCAACTCCTTCAATTACATCGGGGCCATATGCTAAGGAGGAATGGAAATAGGTTGTGTATCAAGAAGGAGGATTATACCAAAGTCTATTTCTCTTTAGGGAGGAACACTGGGAAGCTCATCAGGAAAGACATCAAGAAACACATTGACCACCGAAACTGACTCAATAGGAAGGACTTTAGACTCAACATCCTTAACCCTCACAAGATGGCATAAGCAACCCTTAGAAATCAACTTTTGGGCTTTAAGACAAGAAATAAACCTACCCTTGACCACCACATTACAACTTTCGCACTCAAGGACGAGTTCATTAGAGAATTGGAATCTCACTTTATGGGTCCTACAATCAATAGAAGCATGATATTCATGTAAACAATCATCCCAAGAATAATATCAAAATATACCATATCAAGTTCTACAAAATCACAAGGCAAGACTTTGTGTAGTACGGACAGAGGTTTAGCAATAATGGACTTACGAACAGTGGTAGAAACTTCATAAAGTTCTCACAACAACATGGGACACACATGAAACTTATTGGCATCAAAAGGAGTAATGAAAGAAAGAGTGGCACCCGGGTCTATCAATGCACAAACATCATAATCAAAAACCTTTAACATACTGATAACAACATTGGGCACCTCATCCACTCCTTGCCTTCCTTGGATAGAATTGAACCTATTTTTCTTTCGAGAACCCCCTTGTTGGCCTCCCTTTTCCCTTTGACCAACATTAACACCTTGGCCTTGAGGATGACCATCTCTAGCCTTGTTTTGAGCATGAGGAAAATCAATAACCTTGTGACCCACCTCACCGCAACCAAAGCAATCATTAGAATTTTTCAAACCTAGACCACCATGGTTTCTCCCATAATTTTTGCACTTAGGATAGGTCATCCCACCATTGCCACCTTGGAATCTTGGGTTATCTTTAGCAAATCTCTTGTTAGGAGCATTGGAAGACCCTTGGCCTTGGAACTTGTGGTCTAGTAGAAATCGACCACCCTTAGAACCTTGAAGACCACCTTCAAATTGAGCCCTCTTGGACTCCCCACTTCTCCTCTTTCTATGTTTTGCCCCCTCAAGTGTCCTACATATGTCATGAGCCCAGAAAAATCCATATCACTCACTAGCATGGCAGTACGACACTGTTCATTAACCAAGTCAGACACTCCCGACACAAACTTATTCATTCTAGCTCTAGGGTCGGCAACCAAATATGGAGCATACTTGGAAAGCTTGTTGAACTTGAGGGCATACTCCCTCTCACTTATTGAACCTTGCTTGAGGTTCATAAACTCCATCATATTAGCCTCCCTTAACTTGATAAGGAAAAACCGATTGAGGAAGGCAGCTTTGAACTACTCCCAAAGAATAACATCCTCATATCTCCTCTCCAATTTCCATTGAGTTAACCAAATTTGGCCCACACCTTTGAGTTGGTAGGCCACCAATTCTGGTTTCTCCTCCTAATTGACCCCAATGATAAATAGTACCTTATACAACTCATCGATGAACTCTTGAGAATCCTCCTCCGCCTTTGACCCATGAAACTCCGGAGGGTTCTTTCTTATGAAATCCCTCACCCTTGAGGCCAAAGTAGGAGCATGAGGGCTTGGGCACCTTGATTCATTTAGTTAGTCATAGCATGGGGCAACATTGTGATGGCATCCCAAAACTCATCATGAGCTACCCCTCCATCTTGAGGAGCTTGAGGAGCGGGAAGGGCCAATTGCACCTTGGGTATGTGGTCTCTCCTTAGTCTTCCTCTTGGTAGCGGCATGATTTAAAAGAACAAAGAGAATTCATTAGGCTAAAAGCCTTATCTTTACATCTAAAGCATGACATAGATCATGAAAAAGTGAAACATTTCCTAAAATGCCTTATAGCCTCCAATTCACAGTTATGGCGCGCTTCACAACCATGAATAAGACTCTAATTGATGCGGTGTGTTAGATTTTCGAGGACTATTGACAACCTATCTTTGATACCAAGCTTTTCACAACCCAAACTAAATCCTAGATGTGACATAGTAAATGAGAAGTCTGAAGACAACCCAAATAGGTCTCTTAATTGTAACATGCACACATCCTTGATTACGAAATCAAAATTAGGCAATAATAAGATTCAGTTTATCAAAAGGGAAAATGGGACTAAGGAAAGTCTTTGATAATCATAAAAACATAAAAATAGTCAAGATCATAGCATATAAAATATAGTATCGAACAACACCTCTAACTTAGACTGGAGCAGGAGCTAAGAAACTTCCCGGACTGACCCTGATGATAATAAATGTTCAAAATAAAGAAGTTTCAATGTAGCAAGAGTACATTAGATTCATCGGAGTTGAGGATTCACCAAAAGCTTTCTTCGAAGAATCGTACCAGCCACATGGAGGATGATCAAAAGGAGCTCCGGTCCCTACATGGTAATATCATATAAGCATAGAGTATAGTACATTTGAATGTACAAAGTATGGGCGATGCAATGCAGCAAAGATAAGCCAATATATTCAAAATACATAATAATAATTGATGGATACATAATCTCAATATGACATGAATGATCAATCCTTGTAATAAAACATGCTTGTAAGACATTAAAATTGCATAATATAACACACACA